>JAQZBX010020006.1:6023-33449 GCA_029593785.1 Cabassous unicinctus
GGGGGGGGGGGGGGGGGGGGGGAATCCCAGCTGCTCCTTGGAGCCATAAAGAAAGGTGTATGTCAGGGGTGGGAGGAGGGGATGGTCACCAGTGCACCCAGACAGCACTGGCCTCCTGAGGCTGGCAATCCCTCAGGAAGTCTCAGGTACGAGCAAGAATTGGGGTCTTACAGAGCTCCGGGAGAAGGTTTCGACTTCCTTTCAGCCAAACGAAAAAACAAATAAGTGAAACTTCTCCAGGTCTTGGGTTCTCCATCTGTAGAATGGGAGCAGAAACCTCACCTTGCTTGGGCCCGTGCTGGGCAGGATGGGAGGAGCCGAGGGAAGGGACATGGGCGGGAAGGGGAAGCGAGGCTTTGCGAAGATGAAGATGGGATCTAGAGCAGGGTTGCTGACTTTTCCCCTAAAGGGCCAGAGGAGGAAACGTTTCAGGCTTTGCAGCTATCTTGTTTCAGTCACTGGTGCTCAGCTGTGCCTTGTACGTGAAAGCTGACGGGAATCACAGGGGAATGAATGGGCGGTGGGCCAATAAAACTTTACCTGAAATGACTGGGTAGGATATGGCCCACGGACTACATGTAGTTTGCCACCCCTGACTCCAGGGAATGCTTAGGGACTCACCCTGGGCTAAACGATGTGGTCACGAGCAGAAGTAGAGGGCTAGAAGGGAATGCACTTGCCCCTGTTGTGCAGGAGGCAGAGGATGGCAGAAAGAACAGAATGGGGCGTCTGGAGAGCTGGGTGGTTCAAGCCCTCTGTTCAGGCTGTGTGGCTTCTGGCAAGTCCCAGCACCTCTCTGAGCCTCCACGGCCGCGTTTTGGCCATGAAGATTAAGAGAGTACCCACCTCTCAGGGTTGCTGTGACGATCAGAGGGGACCTTTTTGGGTCATAGCCAAGGAAACCTGGGTGAGTGGGGCCTAACGTAAGCCAGAGCAGGTGGGAGCTCTGGGGGCGCCTCCTGGGAGCCGGGGGGCCTGGCTAAGAGTGCTGAGTGGACTGCAAGCACCCAAACAGCACAGGGAGGCTCCCTCCAATAGAAGGGGCTGAAAGAATTGGAAGAACTAGCGCTAGTTGCCTGCTGAGGCATGTGGCCTAATCCTGCTGCCCTTTTGGAACCCAGGAAGAGGAACCCCCCCCTCCAGACCACATCTCCTGCCAAAGGCTCTTGGGAGGAGGACTTGGCACGGAGGGCGGCTGGATTGCTAGGGGGGGCTGACCCTTGAGCGCTGGGCCCTGGCGAGCCTGGTATATAGAACAGGTGTGCTGAGCTGGGTCTGGGCAGCCTTGTCCACCTGCCTGCTGCAGGCTGTGGCTTCCTCACTGAGACCACAATGGGTGAGCATATTATCAGCCAAGGATATGTCCTTTGATTAGCCTGTTCTGCCCAGAAGGTCTCTTCTCTGCTTTGCTGTGGCCCAATAAAAATCAGAAGGGGCAAGGAGGCAGCAGGGCAGTGTGGACCAACCTGGGGCTGAGGCGGAGGTTGGGCCCCTGATGGGAAACGAGCCAGGACATCTCCTCTGCATCCCCAGAGAAGGAAGGATGAAGGTGCTGATAAAGTTAAAACCTAGAGAGTGCTCGCTATGTGCCAGGCACAGTTCTAAATGCTTTGCAGCTATTAACTCATTTAATCTTTATGACAACCTATGAAGGAGGTACAATTATGCCCATTTTATACACAAGGAAACTGAGGCACACAGCGGTGTGCAGAATGGCCAAGGGCATCAGGGTGACTGGGGTTAAATCCTGGCTCCCCACTTGCACACGTGTGGACTTGGCCTCTCTGAGCCTCCATACACTCACAGGCTGCCATGAAAGTCGATTGAGACCATACTCCATGTGGGGACTCTGCATGCTGTATGGCACCCGGAAAACTCTCTGAAAGCACTAGCTGTTATTATACTCCCCTTGGAAACCACACCATTTTGCTCATCCAGCCTAGGCCACTGTGTCACGGATTCGTGGCTCCAATGCCAAGGCTGCAGAAACATTTGGGTGCTGGGGGCTCCCTTTCTGGGGAGAAAGGATCATCCTTTTTCTGCATAGTTGATGAGCAGACGTCAGCACTGAAAATGTAAACCCAGCCCAATCTGTGGCCTCCAGAGCTAAGAAATGTCAAGGAATAAAGGGGTTGGGTTTTCAGGAAGCCCCATGAAAGGAGACTCTTGGGAGCAGAGGGCAGGCGGCTGCTCGTCCCTTAGGGGTGCCAGCCTGTTACTGCTTCATGCCGAGTGGTGCAGGGGGGTGCGGGCTGGGCAGGAAGGCCACCGCCCACTCGCTCACACTCGAGCTGCTCCGCAGAGCTCGCAGCTCTGACTGCTGGTAGTGTCCCCTCTGGAGCCGGGGAAGAGTGCTGGGAAGAGGGCTACGGTCGGCAAATTGGCACCTTGGGCTCAGTTCCCGAGGATGGGTGGGCAAAAGGCACAAGGATGTACGTTCAAGTTCAGGCTTCAGGGCCAGTCAGCTAGCTCTGCTGCTCGGACCAGCCCCGTTCTCTTGAGCCCTGGGTCCTGAGCGCGCCAGGCTTTTCCTTTGCTCTCTCTCTGTGTCTGCTCTCTCTCTCTCTCCCCCTGTGTGAAAACACACACATACACACACACACACTCACTCACACACTGACCATTCCTGGAGAGGTGGAAGGCTACCTGCAAACTTCAGCTGGAACACATTCTCTTAAACGCACCTCACTCGGGGACCTGGCTGTCATCCCCCAGCCCTGGCCTGAGACTGTGACCCCCGGCAGGCGGTGGCCCCGTTTTAATTTAGAGGCTCTGCATGTGTCAGGCTTCGCACAAAGCGTGCTTGCCCCAGGCAGCCTCAGGACTGCAGGGCTCCTGCTGGGAGCAGCAGATCCAGGAGCCTCCTTGCTGAGAAAAGGAAGAACCTGGCAGGTGTTTCATTTCCCCCTGGCTGCCCAGTAATTAAGAAAGAGGAAGCCTCAGCCAAGTGCCAAGGGGCAGGGGCGGGGCTCACAGGGGCCACGTGGCTGTGTGCCGCTGGGGGTGGGATGTGCACAGGCTTTATCTGGAACGACGCTGTGCTGGGCTCCAGTTCAGACCCTTTCCTGGGTGATGTATGACCTTGGCCAAGTCACCCGGGAAGGTGAGTCCCGAGCCTCAGCCACTTGTGCAGAGCCGGGTCACATCTCCGGAGGACCTCAGGAGCCAGGGCTGGTTAGGCGTCGCCTGCTACACCTAGCTAAAGTGAGAAGAAAAATGAGTCTGAGTTTTGCCTGATGCTCTTGTTCCACCAATGCTTCTTCCACGGTATAATTCTGAATAGGGAATATTATTAGAGAAGAGATTCTAAGAGAAAAAGACTTCCTGATGGGCATGAGATCAGGCTTTCTAAGGTAAATGTTCCCATAAGAGTCGAGCAGGGAGAACCAGGCTCACGAAGTCTGAATTGTCCCGTCTGAATTCAGCTCCTACCCCGCCTACTAGCTGTGTGATCTGAGCAGGCTCCTTAGCCTCTCAGTGCCTACCTGTAAATCGGGATGGATGGAGTACGTGGTGTGCACTTGGAATTGTGCCTAGACACAAGGCAGCATACACTGGGGACTCAATCGCTTCAGACGATGCCGTGTGTATTTTCACACACATCTCACTGAAGCACTGTGACAATCTGGCGATGTCTCGGTAACCCCATTGCACAGGTAAAGAGACTAGGATTAAGAGGCCGGAATTCGACTGATCTGTGTGAATTCTAATCAGCTCTTTGCCCTTCTCTAGGCTTCCTTTCCGTTACCACATACCATTTCAAGGTCATGTTTCCTGCTGAAACGTGGCTTTAGTGTGCCTTTGCTCAACCCCATCAGCGATGCTCAGAGAAATCCTTTTTTCCCAGAATGCTTTGTCCTGGTAACAAGGGAAGGGCTGCTCAGCTGCTCCCAGTGGGGACTGACCTGCAGGGGCCTTGGCAGAGGTTCAGAGGGCAACTGGGGTTCGAAAAAGCAGGGCCTGGAAAGGAGCCACCACTTCAGCGATGGAACCAGCTCACCAGGGGAGGACCTGGCTGGGTCTGACTCAGTGTCAGAAGAACGACCAATAAGAGCCATTTGAACTTATACAGAGCTGCATGTGCTGGAGACCTAAGTGGTAGGTCCTACTATTACCCTCATTTTCCAGCTGTGAAAACTGAGGGTCAGAGAGGTTAAGTCACTTGCCCAAGGTCACACAGCTAGAAAGTGGCTGGGATTTGAACTCAGGCAATCTACCTATAGAGTCTGGGCTCCTAACAACTGCCTGATGCTGCCTCTCCCCCTGTAGGCCAGTCTCTTTTCTGGGCAACCCTCTGGGGCCGCAAGGTCATACCCTGGTGCAGGGGTTCTCACCAAGGAATCAACCACTTTTCCATCTTAGAGAATGTCAGGGTTTGATGGGGACCCAGAGGCCATTGAGTCCAACCCCTTCGTTGTACAAAGGACAGCTCTGATGACCTGCCCCCTTCGCCCAGCATGCTCTAAAGGTCTTTGGCATTACGGGGTGGTTTGGTCTTAAGATTCTGTGTCATTCTCTCTGCGCTTCACTTCTTTGACCTGACAGGTCCTTGTGGCTCCCAGAGGGCACTCAGGCCTGGCCTCCCGCACCAAAGAGCCCCCACAGAGTGAATCCTCTCCACGTGCTGGGAGACAGTCTGTGTGCTTCTCGTGCCATCTCATTTAATCCTTACAAGGCTACTAATATCCCCACTTCACAAATGAGGAAATGCGGTCTTGGGGAGAGAACGTCCCAGAGTCACACCGTTTGGAAGAAAAGTTGTGGTTCCTGGTGCTTGGGCTGCTAGCAGGGGTGAGGGATGATCTACAAGCCCAGAACCAGGCTGGGACCACTTTCAGCCAGCACGTGGGGCCTGGAGCCTCATGCCGTCCCGTTGCCCTACCACCGGCATTCCCGCCACACATCTTGGAGTTCATCTAGAGGAAGGGACTAAGGCTTGCAAAGCTGCATTGAAACGGCCACCTTGGGGGCTCCTCCAAGGCAGGCACTATCAGGGGGGCCTTTGATTTCACAGCTTGTCTGGGATGGAGCCACAGAGGATGAAGGGCCAGGGATGGGGGATTCCAGAAAGATAGGCCCTTCCTCTACCACCCAACCCCTTCCCAACTTCACCCTACGGGAGGCTCTACTTGGCTGACTGGGCCAGACAGTCCTTGTCCAATGGGAAGAGTGGGGAGAGAGCTGGGAGAGGAGCCATCTCTCTCCCAGCAACAGGGGGCCCTGCCCAGAGGCTACCACTCATCTCTTGTTCAGAGACAACTTGTCCCCTGAGAGTTTCCGGTGGACAATGGGACACCCTCTCCCCTCTCCCCCTGTCCCTTCAGGCACTAACCATGGGGTGCCCAAAACACCCAGCTCTGGCAGGAAGAATCCTCTACCCCGTGTCATTTTCTTGCCCGCCACGTCCTCACAACAGCTTACAAGGCCCATCAAGATGCGGCCCCCACTGCCTTGCTGAGCTCATTTCCTACCACCCTCCTCTCCCCTCCCCCTCCTGAGGCCAGCTCTAGCAGCACTGGCCCCCTTGCTGTTCTTCCACCTGGTGAGGACATTCCTACCCCAGGGCCTTTGCACCTACGGTCCTGCTGCCTGGGACTCTCTACCCCCAGATAGTCCACATGGCTGATTCCCTCACTACATTCAGGTCTCTGGTCAAATTTCTCAGAAAGATCTTCCCCATTCCCCCAGTTTAAAATAGCTCCCCCCACCCTCGGTCACTGTCTATTCCTTAATTACCAACACTTATTTCCAACAATGTTTTCTTCCTGTTGTTTATCATCTCTCTCCACATGAATGCAAGTGGGCAGAGACTTTGGTTCACTGCTGAGTCTGAGTGTCTAGTACAGTGCCTGCCACAGAGTGAGGGCTTAATGGATGCTTGGGGAAGGGGGAAAGGGAGGGAAGGAGGGAGGGAGGGAGGGAGGAAAGAATCTTATGTGGGCTTCTTTCACATGCTTCTGATTTAACCCTCACTAAAACTGTACTGGGAGGTATAGGAATATAACTTTGGGGTCCAATGAAATGTGGGGCCCCTTGTTGAAAAATTAAGAATTTCAAGATCACGTAAACAGTGTATTCAACCAAGCATGGAACCCTTCTTAGCCTGGGGCCCTGTGAGACTGCACAGGTTGTGTGCCCATAAAGCCAGTCCTGGGAGGTGTAATTACCATTTCCATTATACTGCTGAGGAGGGATCAGAGAGGTATAGTGGCTAATCCAACATCACACAGCATGGAAGTGGTCAGGCTGTTATTCTATGACTTGGAACCTCACACACTCTCCCTCTTTAGTTCCTGCAATGTCTGTGGGAGGAAATATGTTACCCACATACCTCTGGAACTCTAGGGACCCAGCTCAGAGAAAAGAAGCCTTAAGAGAAAAATTGCTTTTAAATCTCCTGTTTTATCTTACCTAATCCTACAGTTTATTTTTGCATTTTTCTTCAAAATATATCCACAAGTGTTTTAATATAAAAATAAAGCTTTATCCTCCAAATCTGCAGAGAGAATTGCACTCTCTATTCAGATGCACAGGGCTAATGCTGTGACTGTGTATCTCTCCCCTGGCTCAGGGAGGAGTGCTCCAGGGCCCTTAGAGTGCCCATATTCAGTCTAAAACGCACCGTCCTGTGTAAAAGAACCTGTGCAATTGCTGCAGAATAAATGTTAGTTTCTTTCCCTCACTCATTGCCTCTCTCCTGCTTGGTCCACAGGAATCATCCCCCAGGACAGCCACAGACCCAGATAGCAGGGAGCCTTCGAGGACCTGAGTGGAGACGCTGGATCTCATTATTCCAACAGCATCAAGAGGGGAGCCGGCTTAGCTCATTCCCTCCCGGGGAAATGAGGCTCAGCCTGGCAGTAGGAAGAGGGATGCGTTATTACCCTGCCCAGCCAGCCAGGGTCTCCGCCACTCTAATTGGAACACGTAATGGTTTGTTAATACAGTCTAATATGGAGAGGCCAGCGCGCTGGGGTCTCTGGGGTAGGGGTGGTTCTGGGAAGGAGGGGAAGCGTCTAATGATACTGCCAAAGGGCCTGAGTGTGGCTGAAAGGCTGTTTGGTTTTCGGTGCTTGCTTTGCAATATGATGTCTTCATCTAGGACCGAGAGACTTGAGGTCTGTGCTGCCGTGTGTGAGCATGGGTGTGAGTGTGCAGGGGGAGTGACGGTCAGTGGGTGTGTGAGGCTGGGGGCATGTTCACCATGCAGGGGTAGGTGAGAGTGTGTGTGTGCAGGGCTGTAGGACCATGGGGGCGGGGGTGAGAGGAGAGAATCCAGCGATATCCTACCTAAAGGCGACCAGGTAGAAAGCAGTGGGCTAACCCTGAGAACACAAAGGCATCTGTTTCTCCATGACTCCCAGCCCCTATTAACACTAATTAGGAGGACTGGGAATTCCCCATAACTTCATAATTACCCTGAACAGACTTCACAGGGGTCGTGAGGGAAATGGAGCACCCCCTCCCGTTTTCATATCTGACGCGATGACGGTTCAGGTGGTCACCATGACCTTTGCCCTGCCCCCTACCCCCAAAACAGTGGGATTCCCTGTGGACCCCTAGATGCCCAGGTGCATGAGAAGGTGTTCTAACAGAGGCATGAGGCTGTCACTGCTTCATTTAGGTGAGGAGGGCCTGCAGGAGGCCTCGAGAAAACTCTCTGGTGTTTGGGGCTGGGTGTGCTGGGGCAGGAGCAAGGAGGGCTTAAACCCATCTCAGGGAGTGACTGAGCTGGGCCTTGGGCTTGGAAGTCAAGGGACAGGCCCTGAGGCCTCTGCAGCCTGCAGCCTGTGCCTCTGTCCTCAGAATGATCGCGGACAGGCCACTCCAGCCAACGCTGGCCCACCAACGCCTCAGGCCTGGGCTGCCCCACTCTGCCCTGCCCACCCCCCACTCCTGGCAGCCAAGAACTAGAAAGATCAATGCAGTGACTTTGCAACGGCACTGGGACCCTCCCCAGCCTGAGGCCAGGAGTCTCAGGAAACCACAGTTAAGTCGTTGCCAGGACCCCTCCTCACAGGGCCCTTCCCCCAAGGCCTCATCCACACACACAAAGACCCCGCCCCTTTGCTCAGAGGCACAGAATCCCCTCCCCTGACGTCCAGTGGCAGCCCTCACAGGGCCTGTGGGGAGGAGGCGCAACTCTGTCCCAGAAACAAATGCTGTGACTGGTCTCAGCACTGCAGGGACACCCCTGGTGTGGTCTCCCTGGGCCCCTCCCAGGAAACACGGGGGCTGGTTCTGCTTCCAGAAGACAGTTCTTTGTTCTTTCCTGTCTGCCCAGAATCTGGGATGCTTCGCATATTAGGGAGCTTAAAGGCCACTTTCTTGATCACATTAAAAAGAGTGGAAATGATACCAAATATTAACTGACATTATGTCTTGATACTGGGACTTATTGATGATCTGCTCCCCCCTCATCCCCACCCCCCGGTTGTATGCTCTCTGTGTCCATTCTCTGTGTGTTCTTCTGTGTCTGCTTGTTTTCTCTTTAGGCAGCACTGGGAACCGATCCTTGGACCTTCCAGAGTGGGAGAGAAGCGCCCAATCTCTTGTGCCACCTCAGCTCCCCGGTCTGCTGCGCTCTTATTCTCTCACCTCTGTGTCTCTTTTTGTTGTGCCATCTTGCTGCGCCAGCTCTCCGCTCGGGCCGGCTCGCTGCGTGGGCCAGCTTGCCTTCACCAGGAGGCCCCAGGAATCGAACCCTGGACCTCCCGTATGGTAGGCGGGAGCCCAATCACTTGAGCCACAACCACTTCCCTCATTTTATTCTTTATATTCAGGTGATACAGTTTTCTTTCTCCTTTTTCATTTTTACAAGAACCATGCTTTATTATCCATGTAATTAAAACCATTTTAAAAGGGTCATTCAAACACCACCCTCTGCGCAGGAAGACGGCAGGTCTTTCCTTGGAACACATTTCTCCTTTTGTCCACCTGGAGAACCCCTTCTTCCCTTTCACGGTCCACCTTGATATCTCCTTAGCACGAAGCCTCCCCTGGTTTCTGCAGCCTGGCAGTGGTCCCTTCTGTTGAGTCCCAACGCCCTGATTTTGGAGGTGAGGGGACGAGGCCCAGACAGGGGCAGTGACCTCCCCGGGCCTCACATCACCTTGGCAGGTGGCCAAGGCTGCATGGCACCAGAAGAGGCTCCTTCCACAGCATCTGGTCTGGGAGGGCTGGCGCATACCCTTCCTGACACCCGCCTGCCCCCACTTCCCTGGAGCCAGCGCCTGCCCTGTCGGGGTCAGCCTTGACCCCACTCTTTGTTCTCTCAGGGAATGTGCCAGGGCTGTGTTCTCCCAGCCTCCAGGGGCACAAATCACTCAGCATAGGAGGAGGAGAGGAGAATGGCCTGGTTGTTGTCCCACAAAGGGAAGTGGGGCCAGGAAGCCCTGGGATCCACTCCCCACCTCCCCCCACCTCCAGAGCTCGAGGCTGTGTCTGAAAGGCCACCCCCTATGAGGGTCAGGCAGGGCCTCCCTGCCCACCAGCTCCTGCCCTGCCTGGGTGGGTGGGAGGCCTGGCTCATACAAGGCCATCCCGCTCTGGGTCTGGATCCCAGCTTTGCCACTGAATAACTGTGGGGTGACTTGTTCACATAGCTGAGCCTTAACCTGTACTACGAATATTTAATAATGCAATCTATCACTAAGCTCTACTAGGTAGCCAGTGCTCTGGTTAGCATTTTATATACACCATCACTCAGTTTCATGACAGTTGGAGGGAGTTGTTTTCACTCCCACTTTACAGGGGAAAAATTGAGGCTCACAGGAAATGAAGCCACTTCTTCAAGGTCAAGAGCTAGAAGTGACTGAGCTGGGACTCCAATGTGGATGTATTTGGGGGTAAGGAGCCTGACTCCCAAGTTAGTTGTACGGATTTGATGAGGTATTGCACAGGCCGAGTGCTGGGTAGCTAATAGTGCACTCAATGCTGGCTTCTTCTCATTTTCACTTTGTAATAAGAGCTGCAAGGGTGAGCTTTGGAACCAGCCTGGCAGAGGGTGGGTGAGGAGGCAAGATTTCCTGGGAGTAGGTGGCAGACTCCCCTGGCAGCCCCTACTCATTCCCCTCTCCACCCACCCCGCAGCCCAGGACCCATACTTGCTCCTCATCAGAGTATTGTTTGAGGATAAATATTATTTTACCTTCCAGCTTAATCCAGACCAAATTGATCTTTCCCATTGAAAAGCCTGCAGCCCAGAGAAAGTTAAGCCCTTTGTTCCCTTCCTAATTGTAGCTTGGCGCTCCATGTGGGGACCCCCAGCTCCCTGGGAAAGCCTGGTAAGTATTCTGGCAATGGTATCACAGAAGCTGGCTCTGGGCTTGCCAGACCCATGCTGGGCTGGGGGCCTCCACGGGGAAGAATGCAGGCCTGGGACGCAGGGGTTGAATTGAGGGGTCCCTCTCCTGCCTGGAGCCCACCACCCCAGCCCCAGGGGAGATCTAGCTGCAGTGGGGGTTGGGGGGATGAGTCCTGCCCTCCTGTTTCATGCTGATCCCACGTGGCTGGAAAAGCAAAATGGGTCAGTGGGCTTCTGGACCTCTCCTTCTCTCCCAGTCTGTCTGTTCTCTGTTTCCCTCCTGCCTCTTCCTTTGAAGAGTGGGAAGAACTGTTTCTTCCAGACCAAAGTCTCCACCCCACCAATTTCTCTAGAAAATGGTCACTAAAGGAGAGGGGTCCCGTCCCTGCAGCCCCAGCCGCCCCAGCCGCCCCTCTCCTGCTCATACCCTTTGGGGACAGCTGCCGATTGGAAACTGCTGGCTAGACATAGACCTGCAGGACCACAGACATGGTGCAGCCCAGGTGCCGTATGCCCAACTTGTTCGCTGGCTGCATCCCATGTCACAGTTTTCCTCTCTCCTCCTTGGGCATTTCTAGAAGGCTATATGCGAGGAGAGGTGTTCAGTGGCCAGGCTTTGCAATCAAGACAGACCTGGGTGTGAATCCTCACTCTGTTCTAGCTGTGTGGTCTCGGACAACTTACTTGCCTTCTCTGTGCTTCAGTTTGCTTGTCTGTAAATGGGTCCCAAAATGGTATGATCTCAGAATGTTGCAGGGAGGACAAATGAGTGTAACACTCTTAGCAAAGTAACTATTATCCTGTCCCAGAAACAAACGCTTCTGGGCGTTTTCTGGGTAGAAAGGGAGGTTTTGCTCAGAGGAAAGGCACAAAGACCTCTGACCTTTGCAGGGTCTGATGGGCCCTTCCTCTGGAGAATCACCCTTTTCCCCCTGCCCAAGGCACCTGGCTGCCATCTCTGCGGGTACAGGGGTGTTGGGGGCGGAACCAACATCTGAGTAACAACTGTGCATCCTACACTGCATAAACCCTTCCATGTGGTACCTCAACTTCATCCCCTTGTTACAGATTAGGAAACTGAGGCTCAGTGGTCTGAAGGCCCTGGCCCAGGGACACGCAGCTGCCATGGCGCAGCAGGAACTTGTTCCCATGTTTTTCTACAGGGCTTTCCCCTGCCCCACTCAGCACCTCAAGCTCCTTGTAGTAGCATCTCCATTCTGAGATGCAGGGCCAGAGGCCTGGAGACAGAAGCCACCCAGCTGGTGGGGCCCGGATTGAACCCAGCTACACCAGTGTGCAAAGGCCCAGCTCGTATGAGCCCCTCCAAGGGCCAACCCTGCTGTATGAAGGGCAAGGCGTGCCAGCCCCCTCGTGCTCGGCAGCCCCCTGCCTCCCACTCTGCCTGCTGCCTGCTGCGGGAGGGCACTGAGGAGCGGTGCCTCCGTATCCAGGCAACGGGAGCATCCCAAGTCCTCCTCGCCTCACGTGCCTACAAGTCAGGACAGCACTCCCGCACACCTCCCTGAGGTGGCTCATTTTCAGGTTTCTAGCAGGATAGAAACCCTAAGGAGGCCAGAGGCCTCAGCTCCCCCAGGTCCCAGAGGAAAGGGAGGGAACTTTCCGGTCACATCTCCTTAGATTTTCCTCCTGCCTCAGCCTTGTAAATGTGCTTCTGGGTACAGCCCCTTTCCCTGCTACTGTCTTTTTCCCTAGACAAGGGGGCTGTCTGCTAAGAGTTTGCATATTATTCTTTCTGCAGCTACAGCCCATAGTTATCCTGGGATCTGAGGCCACAGGAGCCTGGAGTTGCTGTAGAATTCCCCAGACATAGTGAGATCCTTGGGGCTGCCAAGCAATCCCTGGGGTTGCCACAAAATCTTGGGGCTCAAAAAGCCTGGAAGCCCCCGAGCTGGCCTAGTACCCCTGGGGCACCAGAGGGTCATCAGACCTCCAGAGAATCCCTGGTAAGCCACAGAATCCTTGAGATGCCATAGTGTAGTCCGACCACACAGAACACTGGGTGCCAGAAAACATTCTGGGCCACCAGTCACCTTGTTGGACCCACATGGCACTGCCAGTTTGGCAGGGATGCTGGGCTGCCACAGGAGCTCTAGGCTGTGTGGAGCTCCTGGGATGCTGCAGACCCTGTGCTGCCATGAGATGCCGGAATATTTTAGTTCAGAAACGATCAGTTAATGAATCCTCCAATAGCTCATCATCCTACACTCTCTCAACTCCAGTTCCTCAGTTAAGCTGTTCCCCCACTCTCTTCCTGACCTTTCCTTAAACATTGCCTCCTCCAGGAAGTCCCCCCGGTGTCTCCCCAGGCCTTGTGAGGTGCTACAGGCATATGTGTCATGTGCTCCCTGACAGCTCCCTGCGTTTCCCCCACTAGAACCCTCAGCACATAAAACTACAGTTGCCTGCTCATGTGTCTGTGCCCTCCACCAGAGAACAGAGGCGGGGGCCCAGCATGGGGAGATGGCACTTGGTGAGTATGACTTGAATGAATAACTGTACGCTATCAATTTACTAGGCACTTGATAGCTATGTGACACTGGACAGGTTACTTCACCTCTCTGTGCCTCAGTTTCCTCATCTGCACATTTGGGATACTAAGAGTAGCTACCTCAGAAAGCTGGTGTGAGGCTTAAGCAAGTTATTTAAAGCACTTCAAATGAAGCCTGGCATCTAGTAAGCACAAGATCACATTAGCTATTATTAAATAATGTGTGTATTCATTAGGTTTTCAGAAAGTCTAGACTTGCGGCAAGGAAGGAACGTGGATTCTTGCCACCCACTGCATTTAGTGTTAAATTCTCCAGTAACAGTGAACACGAATATAGCACTGTGTGCTGGGCACTGCTCTAAATGCTTCCCACGCACTAAATCATCCTTGAAATGACCTTATGAGGTTGGTGCAGCACTCTTCTTAACCCATTTGACTCATGAACAGAGACAGGGACTTGTCCAAGGTCACAGCTGGGGAGTGGCAGAGCTGGGATGTGAACTAGGCATTCGCTCCTGAGTCCATGCTCTTAAGCACCACCCTGAATCTGCCTCCAAGTCCAAGGGCATTGGTTGGGCAGCCCAGAGGCAG
Organism: Cabassous unicinctus; assembly: GCA_029593785.1. Lineage (NCBI taxonomy): Eukaryota > Metazoa > Chordata > Mammalia > Cingulata > Chlamyphoridae > Cabassous > Cabassous unicinctus. The sequence goes on from JAQZBX010020006.1 coordinate 19,430, forward strand.
GTGGCCAGACCTGAGCAGCAGCTACAATCTACACCATGAAGAGTGGATGAGGAACTGGGCACATTTCAGCCAAGACTTAAAGGCTGCCTCTGGGACCCTCCTGCTATACTCAGGTCCCTGAAGGCTGGTGGTGGGAAGAGAGACTGGACGTATCCCGTGTAGCCTCAAGCTGGCTGTGGCTACAGTGAGGCTCTCTCCAGCTCAGCTCAGCTCAGCGTCACAACTGCTCCACAATAGAATGAATTCTCATGTAAGGTGATAAGTTCCCTGTCCCTGGAGGTATTCAAGCACTGCTGCTAGGCCACCACTTAGTGGGGATGTTTGGGGGAGAGTGGACAGTAAGAGTAGATATTTTCAACAGTTCCCTCCAGCCTCAAGAAGCTGTGAAATATTTCAAGGGCTGGTAGTTAAAAGAGTCTTTGGAAACCTCCCCTACCAGCAGATGCCCATCTTTCAAGTTCCAGCTCAGATATCACCTCCTCTGGGAAGTCTTTCCTAAGTGCCCCACTCTATCCCTTATGTCCAGCTTGGTGGCCTGTGTGGGTCTAGTTGGCAAAACTAGGAACAACAGGTGGAAATTACAGGAAGACAGAGTTTACCCAGATATGAAAAGGAGTAGTCCCACAGCAGGTGACGATGGGGCGCAGTGGTTCAAAGATGGATTTGAAACCAGAGAGACCTGGGCTTTAAATCTTGGCTTCTGTCACTAACTACCTGTGTGACTTTGGGTGAGTGCTTCAGCCTTTCTGAGCTGCAGTTTTCTCAGCTGTAAAATGATTCCATCTCAGATGATGAAATCAAAGATCAAATGGCATCTTCAGGCCTGGCACTTAGCATGTGATCAGGACACACGAGTTTCCTCCAGTCTCTCTTGGGAAATGAGCTGCCTGGCACTGGGTGTATTCAAGCAGAGGTCAGAGTCCTAGTCTGGGTTTGGGTACAGAGGATTTCTTTCTTGTACTGAAGAAAAGATTGTGCTCAGGGGTCTCTATGAGGTCTTCCAACTCTAAAATAAACACACTCTACGGCTTGGCCTTCAGCAGACAAAGTCTACACCCACCATCGACAGCCTGTGAAAAGCAGGAGTCCACACACAGCGTCTGAGACCATTCATAGGAAATGTCCAGGAAAGCAAATCTACAGAGGCAGAGAGTAGATTGGCGGCTGCCTAGAGCTTGGGGGCCGGGGGCCAGCTGCAAATGGGCACCAGGTTTCTTTTGGGGGTGATGGAGAGGTTCTAAAATTAGATTGTGGTGATGGCCACACAACTTTGTAATTTCACTACAAAGCTTTGAATCAAGTGAATTTTGTGGCATGTAAATTATACCAATATAATGTATGGCTTATTGAAAAAAAAAGAAAAAAAAAGGAAAGAACATGGACCAAAAAAGTATATGTAATGTGAAAACCAAAAAAAAAAAAGCAGGAGTCTGAGGGGCTGATGCTGTGGCCGAGGGGGGTGCCCACGCCCCATGGAAGCGTGGCAGCAGCAGAAGGCCCGAGGTCACTATCAGTTTCCCATCTCTTTTCCCAGCAGTTCCCCTCTCGGCACTTTGTTGTCATTTCTTTCCCTGTGAGGTATGAGGGAAGGGAACAGAGCCCCAGCTGACCTCATGAGAAGCCTAGAGTGATGGGTCCCAAGGCCCAGGGTCCCCGGGGAGCCTAGGGACTCCCAGGCGGGCTGCGCTGCCCCAGGACGTGGCAGGGGGCAGGATCCTGCAGAAGGGTGGACTTGGGGCTGACAGCCCTGCCTAAGGTCAGGGTGGCCTGGGGAGGGGACAGCCCGAGGAAAGGAGGCTCGCAGGAGACTGGGCCTCTTCAGAAGCCACAGGCACATTCGGGACCTTTGGAGACCAGGGCATCCTGTGGTTTCCAGCCTAGAGGTTAGGAGAAAAGGAGAAAAGCCAAGGACAGGGCCCGGCCTTATCTTTAAGGCACTAATGCATCCATCTGAGGGATGAGGGAAAAGCATCTATTATGTCTGTGCTGAACAGGTGCCTATGTGTCAGGCTGAGGGAGGAGTTTCCGCGTATCCTGGTGATGCTTCTGGGCATGGGATCTGGAGATCAGAAGGGAAAACCTGTTTAAGCTCAAGATCTATGCACCGGATAGAGGTGTGACTTGCTGGTGGTTGTAAAGATGTCTGTTTTAAACCCCTCAACAAGTGAGAGGCAGGCATTAATCAAACCCATTTGAGAGGAAAGGAAACCAGAGCTCCGGAAGATAACTCACTTGCCTGAGGCTACACAGTAGGTGGCAGGGGCAGGATTTGAACCCAGTGCCTGTGCAAAGCAGAGGAAGTGCTTTCAGAGCGGTCTGAACACTGGTCTCTTGTTTGGTAGTGAGCTCCCCATTGCAAGAGGTATGGAAGTGGAGGCTCAATGATCAGGGGGTCAGAATAGATGATCTTGAGATCCCCTTTCAGTTCAGTGAGTCTGTGAGGCCACAAATCCATGCTGATCATTTTCCTCGAGAAGTAATTCTATCCTCAGAACAAAGCAGAAAAAAGCGACCTGAGCCATCCTGAGGGAGGGGCCCTAGTGGGCAGTGTCTGGCACCTTCTCAGCTGGCACCGCAGCTCCTCTGAGCGCTCACCACAAATCAGCACTGATTGCTGGCTGGGCTAACGTGAATACACGTGTGGGGGGGGGGCGGGCGTCATGAAACTCCCAGCAGCCACACGTCAGTCTAAACTGGCACCAGTAGCAGGTATTCAGGAAGCAATGGCTGCCAAATGCAAAGCTGCTGGCCCGCCAGCCAGCCGTGTGTTTCACACCTGCCCCACCCTCTCCTCTGTGCATGGGGGACCCCACCCTCCCTATCCCCCTGGCCGCCCTAGGACTCAGAGCTCTGGCTGAAGCTTTCAAGTTCCTTCCTCCTAGGATCATCACTGCAGGACAAGTGCAGAGGAGGCCCCTTCCCCAAAGGGAGCTCCAGGCCTGGGAGAGGACCCCGGTTCCCTTTGATATGTCTGTCCGGCCCTGGGAAAGCAGTGAGGGAGGCTGGGACCTCTGAGGACGGGGCGCGGCCGGGGTGATCTCCCTGCCACCTCCTCCCCATAGGGTGCCATATTCAGGAATGAGGTAGGGAGGCCAGGGGTCTCCCTTCCCTCCAGACCCACACTCTGACCCATACCCCAGCTCCCCCCTCAGGACCCTCCCACCCCCTACACAGACTCTCAGTGGGGGCCATACCAGCTGCACACTCAGGGTGGGTCAGGACTGGCTCTTGAATTTCTGGTGTCTCCACTCAGGCTAGAACACAGATGTGCAAATGGTATCTCAGTCTCTCCGACCCCAGGAGACTCTGGGGCAGAAGGCATGCACCCAGAGACTCCTTGAGAAGTTCTGAAGAGTAATTACAGACCCTGACAGTTATTGAAAGTTTCCGAGGTGCCAGGGTGCCCACCTGGGCACTAGCCCTCAATCAGCTCCCCTGAGGGAATGTTCTAGCAACAAGGCAGGGTTCCTCCATGACCCAAGGTATCCAAGCTCTGCTGTGCTTTCCCCTACCCCCATCCACCCACAGGATCTACCTTGCTCAACAGAAAACAGCCTGTCACCTGCCATGGTTCTTGCAATGACTACCATGGAGTCCAGGGACCCTTTGTCATCATAGCCCCACCTCCCTGCCACCTCCCCAGGGTGTAGATCTTTCCCCCCCCTCTGCATAACCCCTGCCGTGGCTCCCCAGTGCTCCTGGGAAAAAGCCCAAACTCACAGCACAAGATGGTAGCCAAGTGTTTGGGTCCTACACCTTGGGGGATGCTGGTTTCTAAAGCCAGACACAGAAGGTTTTGGGTCTACAAAGACAGTCCACCCTCTGGGCTGCGGAAACTTCTCCAGGGGCCTTAGGCTGGAGCCTGCAAAGGTGGGAGGAGGGGGACTGTGAACCTGGGAGGGAGGAAGGCAAAAGTAGCAGGCCTGGGGACAGGACTGGAGAGCAGCCCCCAAGACCAGGAAGGAGAAGAGGATTTTGTGGGATCCAAGAGCAACAACTTCAGATGCCTTATTCCTCAAACAGTCCCCCCAACAGGCAACAGAACTTTGACGGGGCAACCCTGAGATGCCCAAGAGGGGCTGGGAGTCTAAACACCAAAACTTATGGCTGAGGGTTGCAACCCCAGCTTGCAGCTGTGCCCAGGTTGTCATGGAAGGAGCTACTGCCCATCAGCCCTCACGGACCCCGAGAGCTTGTCAAAGGAGCCTCTCTGGGGGACCCTGTGTGTGCTGAAGTCCAGCAGCCTTCTCCAAATGTTTTAGACCACAGAGGACCACCAAGACTCCTGCATGGTCTAGGGGGCAAGGAACGCCCCCCACCCCTCAGTGTGTGACTGGGATTGAAAGTCTTTCCAAGTAGGCTGAAGGGGGGCTTGGAGACAGACTAAAGCAGAGAAATAAAGGCAGACGGCACATCTTGCACACTATAGTGTTGAGGGTTAAGATTCAAACTTGCTACCAGTGTATTTATGTGGATTTTATAGTGGGCACTGTCTAAGCCCTGCTGTGGCCAAATGCAGGTGGTCTTAGCTTAGCCCGGCCTTTTTCTCAGTCAGGGAAGGAGTGTGGCAGCGCAGGGCACAGGTGTGGACGAGTAGGTGGCCAGAAGGTGGGCAGGAGTGAGTGACTGACAAGGGCGTGGAAGGTGTGGGCTGCACTGAGCCCTGGGGCCCGGCCACGTGACCAGCCGTGGTGTCTGTGAGCCTGGCATTCCAAGCACAGCCCCAAGGGGGCACGCCTCAGGCCACCCCTTTTCCCAGGGCTCTGGCTGGCTGAGGATAATACTTGGAGGATGCAGAGCGAACAGGTACTGGAGATGCCAGGCTGCCCTGGGGACGCCAGGCCGTCCCTGGCTCCAACAGGACCACCCAGACACCAGCCTGAGGGCTGTGGCTTCGATGACAATTCTACACAAGAGCCACCTTGCCACTGCCCCTCCTGACTGTGCACCTGTCTCCTGGCCCTAAGGAGAAAAGCTCCAGACTCCTAGACTCGGGAAGCTCCACGTTCAAAGTTTATATTGCTAGGAAAGTGGATGATGGACCTGGCAAGGGAGCCTTTGTTTTTGTTTTTTATTTCAATCTTTCTGTATTGCTTGAATTTTTAGAGTATCTATTACTTCTGTAATTAAAAACTTTAAAAAAAATTGTCTTAAACATGCAAAGTAGCCCACAAAAATTGTTTGGAGACGAGACGTATACGAGACAAACGGCTAAAGGGGTCATTAGATACACCATCAGCTTCCTCTCTTGAGCACTTAGTACGTACCCAGAGTTCTGCTACATGTTTCACAAATTACTTACCTTAATGCTCATCTCAGCCCCTATGAGTTGGATGCTATTAGTGTTGCCACTTCCTAGATGAGAAAATAGAATCTGAGAGAGACTAAATAACACGTCCAAGTCAGCCAGCCTTGGAGCTGGGGTTTGAACTCACACCCACCCGTCTGAAGACAGAGCTCCCGTCCTGAGACCAGGGCACACACCCTGCTGCCTACCTCAGCTGAAACTGAGAAACTGAAACGTTCACATGTCATTTGTTCTGAGTTCATTCCACTACTTGAAAACTACTGATGTCCCACAGAAGCCAAAATCCAATTGTCACAGGAAAACAACAAATAGACTGGTGTCTCCAGCCACCTTTGAAATCTGGACTGAGGCTGGGAAAGCATGTATTAGTGACTCCACTATCCCTCCATCTTTCCATCCATTCACTGACTGCTGACCGATGCCCCCTCATATCTGGCTCTTTCTGTTCATGTCTGCACAACCCCTAACCAGGTTCGTAGCAGCCCTTCCTCTCTTTCTGGTGCATTCCAAACGCGAAGTCCTGCAGGCGAGGACCAAGGCACTCTAGTATATCTGCAGCATCAGGCATAGGTGGGAGCTCTTAAAAAATCACGTGAAATATAATCAACCAACAGCCACCAAGCCCGATTCTGCTTCAGCACTGAGTGAGGCATCAGATGAGGGTTTGGGGCAACACATCTGTTGTGTTTCTCCCAAAAGGTCTGTTAAGTCCTAAGCCCCAGGACCTCAGGATGTGACCTTATTTGGAAATAGGGCCGTGACAGATGGAATTAGGCAAGTTAAAATGAGGTCATATCTGACAAGGGTAGGCCCTCAATTCAATATGACTCGCGTCCCTATAAGAAGGGGAGAGGAGACACAGAGACAGAGAAGATGGCCACATGAGATGGAGGCAGATGCCACCCCCAGGGTCACCAGAAGCCAGGAGAGAGGCAGGGAACAGTCTTCCCTAGAGACTTTGAAGGGCGCAGGGCCCTGCCAACACCTTGCTTTTGGACTCCTAGCCTCCAAACTGGGAGACAAGACATTTCTGTTGTTTGAAGCCACCAAGTTTGTGGTCCTGTGTTAGAGCACCATTTCCCAAAGGAAACTAAGAAAATGCCCAGAGAGGGTTTTTGCCCTTAGAGGATCTCCCAGGGTAGAGGACACAGGGCAGGGGTCCTCCAAAGACAGGGACCTTTCAACTTTGCTCACTCTCAATTCCCAGCACGTGAATCAGGGCCCTGCACACAGTAGGTGCTCATTAGCCACAGACTGAATAAATCAACGAATACACGTCTACGCAGGAACACCGAGCCCACCATATAAGGCAGGGTGCTGCTGAGAGCCGAGCTGGCCTGGGCAGTGACTCAGAGGCGCAGAATCCACAGGCTAGAGAGGGCGCACCGGGGGCAGGGCCCAGAGGTTTGCGGTTGACCAAAACCAAGCCAGGGGCAGGTCTGAAAGGGCTCCTGGCCACAGTTGCCTGGAAGGCAACATCACAAGCTGTGGTTTTTTATCTCTCTTTTTTTTTTTCCCTGCAGAGCAATTGCTTTTTAAAAATGAAATCATACACCGCACCCTAAATGCGTAACAGAGCCGCCGCGGGGGATGGCAGCTGGGGCTGGGGAGGCTGGCCTGCTCTCGTGTACCCTGGAACCCTGCACGGCTCCCTCGTGCCCCCTCAGACACAGAGCTCCTTCTTGGTAAGTGACTGTCTGCCTTTGAAAGGCTTCAGAAAAGTGGTGGGTGAGGCTGGAGGGCAGCAGGGGGTCCTCTGGGAAGAGGGTCCGTCAGAGGCCTCAGTCTTCTGAGGGGCGCTGTAGGAAAAGCACCCTGAAGTGGCTCCAAAAATCTCCCCCAGCAAGGAGGGAGTTGGGGGTAGAGAAGGAAGGGAAGGTCCCTCCCAGCAAACACAGACCAGCCCAAGGCAGCCAGAGGGGGTGGGCTGAGCTGGCGGGCAGCCGCTAAGGCGCACAGGCCCCTCCAAGGGGCAATCCTTTTGGAAAGTGAAGCCAAGCTCTGCCACGTGTAAAAGTCAGGCTTCAGAGACTGCAGTTACTGAAAATGAAGCACACTAGCCAGAGGCTGACCCTGGCCCCAGAAACCTCAGCAAGGACCCCTTGGGGACAAATCAGATCTGCACCCAGCATTCCTTACTCCTTCCTAGCATGGGGTGGGTTTTCCCTGCGGGATAACCCCCCTCTCCCTTTCAGGCCATGTGATTGAGGAAGGGATTGACTCCACAACACACCCACTACCCCTACCTCCCAGCACCGACCTGGTCTGGCCAATCAGCACTTTGAACCCTCCTGGCTACGAGGCCTGCTCAGAGATGGTCATGTGACCCAAGACCAGCCGATAAGCCTTGGCTCTGGGACTTTTGTTGGAAGTCCTGGGAAAAAAGATGTTCTTTTCCCCTTGGATTTGAAATGAGCAGGATGTCCATCTGGAGCTGTGGTCATACCTCTGCTGCCAACCTTGGCTCAGATTTACTCTCTGTGTCCCCACCCCTCACTGTCCTGCCCCATGGACCTTAGATTCCAATGGGGACAAAAGCTACAAAACAATAAATGAGGGTCCTGGAATCCAGCCTCTCCTGCACTTGGGGCAGGAAGGGCCACCCTAGGGCTTGATGCAGTCTCAGAGAAACCTGCTATGGGGAGAGCTATGGGGTGTGGCAGGAGTCTGGAGCTCCGATGGCAAGCATGCTGGGAAGCTCTCCTGGGTCTCTCCCTGTTGTATCTCCTTGGGCAAGTCACCCTCTCTAAGCCTCAGAATCCTCAACTTTAAAATGGGGATCAGTTCACTGTACCGTAGGTTACCTAATCAAAGGACTAAAATCCACAAAGCTGACAAAAACAATGGCAAGCGAGGATGCTGAGCAACAGTAAATCTCATTCATTACTGGGGAATGCAAAATTAGTATAGCCACTTTGGAGGACAGTCTGGCAATTTCTTACAAAGCTAAACAGGCTTACCAAACATCCTGCCGTCACACTCCTAGGTATTTTCCCAAATTATTGAAAATTTATGCACATGCAAAAACCTGCATGCAAATGCTTATAGCAGCTTTATTCATGATCACCAAAATCTGGATGTCCCTCAATAGGTGAATGGATAAACAAACTGTGGTACGTCCAATAGAATATTATTTAACAATAAAAAGTAATGAGCAGGAAGCAGATGTGGCTCAAGAAGTTGGGCACCCGCCTACTACATGTGAGGTCCTGGGTTTGGTTCCCAGTGCCTCCTAAAGAAGGTGAGCAAGACAGTGAGTTGGTGCAGCGAGCTGACGCAACAAGATGATGCAACGAGGTGATGGAATGAGGAGACGCAATGAGGAGACACAATGAAAGACACAACAAGCAGGGAGCGGATGCGGCTCAAGCGATTGGGTGCCTCCCTCCCACATGGGAGGTCCCGGGTCCAGTTCTTGGTGCCTCCTAAAAAAAAAAAAAGTAGACGAGCAGACACAGAGAGCAGACAGCGAGTGCAAACAATGAGGGGGTGAGAAATAAATAAAATAAATCTTTAAAAAAAAGTAATGAGCTATCAAACCACAAAATGACATGAAAAATATTAAATGCCTGTTGCTAACTGCGTCAAAGAAGCCAGTCTGAAAAATCTACAAAATGTATGATTCCAACTATATGACATTCTGAGGAAGACATATCTACAGTGAAAGCCAAAAGATCACAGGTTGCCAAAGGGAGAGAGGAAAGAGGGAAGGTTGAAAAAGAGGGGGCTGAGGGAAAATTATCCTTTCTAGTGAGATGGAGGTAGTCAGCATCCCCCAGTATCCATTTTCCCCTTCTTCCATGGTAACAGAATTGCAATAGGCAGATGACCACCCAAACAAACACAGTAATTCCCAGCCTTCCTTGCAGCTAAGTGTGCCATGTGACCACCCAAACAAACACTGTAACTCCCAGCCTCCCTTGCAGCTAGGTGTGCCATGTGACCACCCAAACAAACACTGTAACTCCCAGCCTCCCTTGCAGCTAGGTGTGCCATGTGACCACCTGAACAAACACTGTAATTCCCAGCCTCCCTTGCAGCTAGGTGTGCCACGTGACTGAGCTCTGGCCAGTGGGATGGGAATGGAAGTAATGCATGCATCTTCTTAAAAGGAAGAGAAGCATGCTCCTCTGATTTCCACCTTTCTGTAGGTACTGTTGCAGGCCATCCTGGGTTGCAGACGAGAAATGATGGAGGCACAAGGCAGAAGGAACCTGGACCCCTAATGTTTTGTTTAGAATAACTGCCTTACCAGCTCAGAATTTTACTTAGGGAAAAATCAAACACTATGTTGTTTCAGGAACTGTTCTTTTAGGTTCTTGTCACACACACCCAAACCCGTATCCTCACTTATACACGGACCTTCAAGGTTTGTTCTGAGGATTCTGTGTGATGTAGGTAAAGCAATGTAATGCACTCATTTGTTCATTCACTCACTCATTCATTCAACCAATAATGGGTCAGCTGACTGTACTGGGCCCTGGAGATTTGACTAAGATCAAGACAGATAAATACCCTGCCCTCCTGAAGCCACATTCTAGCATAGGAGACAGACCATCAGTGTGTGAATGAATGAATTATGGGCTCATGAGTGCAGGATTCTAGTAATGAGAGCTCATATTTAATAGGTTCTTGACTTACTGTGTGCTAATCCTGTGCTAAACCCTTTTCATATATTCCTTATTTTATCGTCACCACAACCTCAAGAGTGCCTCATCTGACTGATGTGGAAGCTGAGGCACAGAAAGGTTGAATAACCTATCCAAGATCACACAGCTAGTAAGTGGTGGTTCCAGGATTTGAATCCAGGGCTGCTGGATTTTAGAGCCTTAACCCCTGGGCTTGCCTGCTAAAGAAGAGATAAAACAGGCCACTGCAACAGAGAATAATAAGGTGCCCTGCTGATGGTCGCTGTTCTCAACAACAACAGAAGTTTTAGCTCCCTGCGGAGCAAGCCTAAACTCCCTTACCTGGGCGGCGGCAGCAGCAGCTGCGAGAAGTCTGGAAAAGGATTGTGCCCACTTTTCTAGAAGTCGAATTCAACGGATTCAAGTTCCTCTGGTCACAGCATCAGAAGCTCTGGCCAATGGACACTCAGGGTTGTCCAGGAAACACCCACCTGTCAGAGACAAGCAGATCGGCCGTCACTGCCTAGCAGGGGAGGAGCACATTGGCTCTCTCCACCTAGAGGCTTTCCTTTTTTGTCTGAAATGCTCTCTGAGCCCTATAGCAGGCAGTGTGAGGAGCCAAAGATGGCAGGAGCCTGAGGTTGTGCATCAGGATTGGGGAACCATCATCCAGATTCCGGTCTGGAAACAATTCTAAGACACAAATGCATGCACATGGCTTTCATGTCTTGTATGTCTATCACAATGCCCTTTGCAGAGGGAGGGGGGGAAGCTCAACGGAGGTTTGACAATTGGCTTTGATGTGAAACATAATTTTATATGTCTCAGTGAGTGGGAGAAAACTCTAGAGTCTGAGTACATTGGAGAAAAGTTCCTTTCTCATCTGAAAATGCATTCCTGGGATGCTCCATCCATCCAGACCAATGGCCTCATTTTACCAATAAAGAACATGACACCCAGAGAGGGGCAATGACTTGCCCAAAGCCACACAGCAAGCTGGTGGCAGAATGAGGTCTAAATCGTAGGTCTCTCCTGACCCTGGCCGGATGCTCTCTCCAGGGCTGCACCCTCCTTTGTAAATGTCAGACTTGCAGTCCCTGGAGCAGCCCCTGGCACACAGCCGGAGCCTGCCCATGCCTGGTAGGTGGATGCTCACCACCTCTGCTCAGACCTGGGCCAGAGAGGAGAAAGGTTTCCTGGCTGTGTTCCAGCTGGACAAGGTACAGGAGGCAGTGCCCGGAGTGGTCAGGAATGTGGACTTTGGAGGCAGGTGTACCTTAGCTGCAGGCTGGGGCAACCTCTTTCCAGAAGTGAGACCCCAGGCAAGACAGGGATCCAACCAGAGTGTCAGTCTCCATCTATAAAAGAGGAATAAGATGGCACCTCCCTCCAAGGGTTGCTGGGAATTAAAGTGACTTTCCTAAATGTGTGAAGTCGCCAAGCACAGCATTTGGCACATAGCAATTGCTCAATAAATGTTAGGAAAGTGACACAGAAGAGGATAGTGTGTGTGTGTTGGGAGGGCAGGGGGATGGAGCACTGATCTGGGAGTTGCTTTGTGTCCTCGGGAAGTCTTTAGACAAACACTCTGCCTCACCCCTCTCTGCCTCCTTTAGACCAGCAGCAAGGCCCCGGCCAAGCAAGCGCGGGGGGCTCCGTCTAGGCCACCTACTCCGCACCCATCCACGGGATCCCCTAACTGGAGCTCAAGCTACCACACACGGCCCACATTTCACCAGCCAACAAAATGCAAATGTCATTAGCGCTTTGCAAGCGGGTGAGCACTAATGTCACCAGACGGCTGCCAGCCGGCCCAAACTGGGGAGGGACAGGTGGGTGAATTCCCGGGCGGGGTGTCATTTCAGGCTTTTTCCAAAAGGGTATGATAAGGAAATAAATAAGCAGCTGCAGGGAAGAGGCGACAGTGGAGATTGTTTTGGGAGCATGATACGCAGCTGTGCCCTCCCCGCAGGCTCGCCACGGTCACCTGCGGTCCCTGCCCATCCCGGCGTGTCTGTCTCTCAGCCTGTCTGGGCAACGTGGTCTCCTGGCATCTCCCTCCCTTCTCTCTCTTACACACACACACACACACACACACACCTGGGGGGGGGGGTCCCCAGCGTTCACCTTCCATTTGTATCCCATCCCTCACTCCCTGAAACTTACAAGAGAAGCAAATCACCCACTCAGCTAACAGATGCACGGAAGGGGTGGACTTTTCTCCAGAAGGAGGTGATAGCAGCAGAGCCCCATGGACCCGCAGGCGGGAGGTCCCAGCGCCAGTGCTGCTCTAACTTGCTGTGAGCACTCAGGCACCCCTCCCCTTTGGGGGACTTCAGCCTCTACATCTGTAAAAGGGGCCGTTGGACCCACGGTCAGTCTCTACAGCCCATCAGGGCTGGCGGTTCTAAACCCATGGTTCTAAGAACGTGCAGAGAAAGATGCCCAATAGAAGGCTCCTGTCCTGGAATTTCCCTTACAAAGAGCCCTGATAAGGACAGCGGACCTAGGGAGGCTTCCCAGAGGAGGTGTACAGGGGGAGGTGAGAAGAGACTGCTGTGGGCAGAGGGATCAGGGGCAGCCAGACATGGAGGTCCCTGGTGTGTGGGGCAGGCACTCAGGACCATGAAGCAAGGGTGGGGGGCACGTGGGAAATGAGACCCGGAGGTCCTGTGGTCGCTGCCTGGCATGCATTTCCCCATGGAAGCCTAACAGTGCTAGGACTTAGGTGCTCACATTCCCACGTTGTCAATGAGGAAACAGGCTCAGAGAGGTTAAGTAACTCGGCAGATACGCGGCTGTTAAGTAGCACAGGCTGGATGTGAACCTGCATTTGAGTTCAGAGTGGAAGCTCCTGGTTCCTGAAGGATGCTGCCCCACTATCTTGTTTCAAATAGACTGTGGACTAGAGACACTCCAGAGTGTGTGTGTTACACCTGTGTGCATGTGTGCATATGGCAGGCGAGGGGGCAATGTTGGGTCTGGGGAGGTGCAGAGAGCGCGGCCAGAGGCCCGGCAGACCTGCGGTCCAGCCTCGGCCCCACCACTAGTTGCTGTGTGATCTGGGCATACAAACCAGCTCTCTGAGCCTCACCAGTGAAAACCTCACAGAGCCACTGAGATATCCACCAAAGGGAAAGTGCATGTAAACTGTAAAATGCTGTGTCCACTGACAGGGTTATAGTTCTAATCCCAGTGACTGAGATAACCCAGGAAGTACTACGGAGTTCCCCAGTAAGCCTTGACTGAGACTCCAGCCAAGGCTTCTCCCTTTCCCCTGGGGCTCAGTTTCCCTATTTATAAAACTGAGGACTCTCAAGCATGCAGTGGAGTGCGGGAGGCAGAGCTACTGAAAGTAAGTAGAACAAAGACAAAATCTTTCCCTAAGTTTGCACTGGACTGGCCCTGGATTTAAGAGAAGATGCAAGGAGTTCTGTTTCCACAAGGAATATGAGCATTTACCCATTGCGTAAGCACTAATTGAACACCTGTTGTATTCCTGGGACTCTAGGGATGCCAGGGATGAGTGAGCACAGATTAAGCCTGCAAAGGAGCTCACCGTTACAGGGGAGAGAAGACACAAAGCCCTCGTCTCTGTAGTTCATGGTGGTTAAGGGGGCTTCCTAACGTTGCTATAGAAGTTTGGAGAAGGGAGGGGCTCCTTCCTCCTTGGGCCCCAGAGAAGACTTCCTGGAGGAGGAGGGGGCAGATTTGTATCTGTGGAACTGAGAGGAGGGCACTCTGAGCAGAGGGTCCAGGGAGAGAAAAGGCATGGAGGTGCCTAAGTGTGGGGAGAGCCTTCAGGACCATGAGCCAAGGCTGTCTCAGAACAAAATAGGAAGGGAAGGCAGGGGCTGGATGGTTGAGGTCCGTGAAGATTCGACAAAGGATGGTGAACTTTATCCACAGGTAATGGGGAGCCACTGAAGGTCTTAGAGCAGAAGTGTGCTTCAGCTAGATTAAAAGCAGCAAGGAACTCAAGTCAAGTGGGAACAAGTGATGAGAGGATGGAAGAAGGATGGGCAGGGCCTGGTTGGGGGGATAAAGGGGTGACAGAGGAGGGAGGAGCTGAGAGGCATGGTCT
>JAQZBX010020007.1:0-33351 GCA_029593785.1 Cabassous unicinctus
CCCATTTGGAAGAAGAAAATTTTCTTATTGATTTTCTTTTAAAGATTAATTTATTTATCCCCACCCCGTTGTTTTGCACTCACTGTCTTCTCTCTGTGTGTTCTTCTGTGTCTACTTGTCTTCTCTTTAGGCGGCACTGGAAACCAATCCTGGGACCTTCCGGAGTGGAGAGAGGCTGCTCAATCTCTTGTGCCACCTCAACTCCCTGATCTGCCACACCTTTTATTGTCTCTCTTCTTTGTGTCTTTTTGTTGCATCATCTTGCTGCACCAGCTCTCCACACGGGCCAGCACGCTGCGAGGGCCAGCACTCCATGCGGGCCAGCTCTCCACTCAGGCCAGCTTGCTTTTCCCCAGGAAGCCCTGAGAATCGAACCCTAGACCTCCTATATGGCAGATGGGAGCCCAATCACTTGAGCCACATCTGCTTCCCTCTAATTGATTTTTAATAAAAACCGTAGTCATTTTCCCCAATACTATTTGTTGAGAATTTTATCCTTTCTCCTTGGTCCTTTGTAACTTCTTTACCTTAAATGTAATCTATATCATCATATGAATTTATCATGTATTTTATTGTACATTAGGTAGGCAGTTTGGTATTGTGGTTAACCATAAACATCTCTGCAGCCAGATTGCCTAGGTTCAAATCCCACTTACTGTGTGATGGTAGGCATTTTACTTAATAGAAGCATGCCCCTATTTTCTTATCTGTAAAATGGGAGAAATGATAACAGTAGGACTTGTATCAAAGGGTGGCTGATAGTTTTAAATGAGTACTCTATGTAAAGGTCCTTAGAAAAATGTCTGGCACATAGTAATCAATCTATAGTATTACATGTTTTTATTTTTTCATATCTTAGATGATGCAATAAATTCATTATTTCTTGGCTGTGACAAGGTGCTTTCCATATATTCGGGGTTTTTTGTTTGTTTGTTTTTAGGTACTGGGAGCCAGGGATTGAACCCAGGACCTCACATGTGGGAAGCCGGTGCTCAACCACTCAGCCACATCAGCTCCCTGAGCTGTTTTTTTTGTTTGTTTTGCTTGTTTGTTTTTATTTTTTCTGGGCAGCACCAGGAACTGAACCTGGGACCGTCCATGTGGGAAGCAGGCACTCAATAGCTTCAGCCACATTTGCTCCCGGTACATTGTTTTAAAACCTATTGTTTTTAAATGATGCCTGCAAGGCAGACATGGTTATTTCATTTTTCTTGGGACTTAGAAAGATCAAGTAATCTGACAAAATACACAGCTATAAAGGGGATAAAATGACAGAGTTAGGAATCCCACCCAGCACTGTCATTCTCCAAAATAAGGATTTAAAAGTTGCCAAAATCTTAGTAAAAGGCTGATTGCTCTGTACAATAATAGTAATAAGTAGCCACCAGAATGTATTTTAAATCTGTTCAATTGACCAGTGACTACTCACTTTAGTGAACATTCTTTTGCAAGGCAGCCAATCAGTATCAGTCTCTTACTTCTGTAATTTAGCCAAGTGGGAGCTAGACTTATTTCTACTAAACATACCATACAGTGTTAACCAAACAACAACAGTCTCACCTGAGTAACTTTGTTTCTACTGATGATGTCAACCCACTTATACCACTGAATGTCTATGAATCCCGAATTCCATGCTTCCCCCAAACTCCAAAAAAGAGCAGTGCTCTGCTCAGCTCAGGGACTGTGCCTGACAAACATTGCTTTACCTTACCATAGTATTTTTATTATATTTTTATTTCATTTTTATATTTTATTATCCATAGACTTTTATTTCCAATATTGAATGATAGTCTCATCATTTTCTGACAGTTCTGGAGGTACTATCAACATAATTTTGAAGACTTTTGTATGGTAGGATAAAAAGGAATCCTCAGATCAACAGGTAACCTCACTGCACCCCTTGTGCCCCAATTCCCTTTATCCTTCAATTATCTGAGCTCTGACAAGTTCTACTGAGTCCTTGTTGCGAATTAATTTTATTTTCATAGCATTTAGGTATTTGTATAAGGTCATTAAGCCTAGTATTTTTAATTCAGTAATTAGAACTTTGCTTTGGAAGTACACCACTTAGAATTATCTAGCTTTTTGTATGAGGTTACTAGACCTGTTGTTTAGGAAGTATATCATTTGAAGAATATATTAACCTGCTTATTGTTCTGCTGCTTGCCTTGTTTTAATTTTTGTCTATATGTACAAAGTCTTTGTTCATGTGTTTTTGTTTTGTCCTGGATTCTCTTGTTTCTGTTAAATATATGCAAAAGGGTGTGTTTCATATGATATAGATTGCAGTATAAATCTGATAATTTCCAATCGATTCCAAGTTTAGGTCCTGAGGTTAGAAGTCCAAACAAATTTGTGGCAACAAATTTGTGAATAAGATACTGGTCAAACTTTGTAGATGACCTAAAAACTGTCATTCTTATACTCCTTGTCTTGTCAATTGGTGAAAGAAGGTCACTTTCTTTAGTTTGTATTCCTTGATTGATCATTCATACAACCCCTTCTTCAACTCAACTTGGTCAGCAAACCTGAGTTATTTACAAGCACATACTGTTGACTAAATGCAGTGGTCCTTCTTTCTAGTTTATCATGGGTTTGTCTATGTAAAAGTTGAGACTTCGCCCTGGAAAAACTTCTACTTCCTATATAAAGTTGCATTATAATCCTAACTCTTGCCTTCTAAGTTGCAAAAAACAAACAAACAAACAAAAAAAGATATAAACTATTGTCAAAATAACATTTGACATTTGAAATGTCAAAGTCGGTGAATCAATATGCTTAAGAGGAGTTCCTATATAATTAATTAATTAGCTTATTTATTTATTTTAAAGAAACTTTAGATTGCATAAATGTTAAATAAAAGATTTAGGGAATTTCCATATGTCCCACTCCCTCTCCCTTCCACACTTTCCCACATTAACAACATCCTTCATTAGTGTAGTACATTTGTTACAATTGATGAACACATACTGAAGCATTGCCACTAACCATGGATTATAATTTACATTATAGTTTACACTCTGTCCCACACAATTTTGTAAGGTATTACAAAATATATAATGGTTTGTATCCATCATTGCAACATCATGCAGGACAATTCCAATGTCCTGAAAATGCCCCCATATGACACCTATTTTTCCCTCTCCCTCCCCTCAGAACTTCTGGGGCCACTACCTTCACATCAATGATAAAAGTTGTTCCATTGCTAGAATAACAATAAGTCTATAGAATAATAGTAAGTCTACTTTAGTCCATCATTTATTTCCCAATCTTTGGATTTTGGGATGGTGATGCCCACTCTGCCTCTAATTGAGAGGGGGCTTAGATCCCATGAGACAGATCTCTTGATTGCAGTTGTAGACTCTCTCTGTTCCTTGGGATGGGCATTGTCCATCATTATCTCCTTGTTAGTTGTCCTGGGTGAGTCCAATGAACTGGAGAATATGTGTTGCAACTCTGCTGAAATTCAGGGCCCAACAGGCACATGGATGGACCAAAGATTTAAGTCTTTTGGACATACACCTATCAAGTATAATACTAACTATAGGTTCAAATGGAAGGGGGAGTAGACCCTTATGTAGGGAAACCACAAATTAGTCCAACTCTGTCACACTGGGGAACATAAGTTCCAAGGTAAGGCCCACTGGCAGGGTGCCAAACTCCTGAGCTTTCAGCCCTGTCTATAGTGTTTGGGTATCCCTAGAGTTCTCAGGAGCCCCACTATTTGAGGCAATATTTACTGTGGCAGTCAATGATATCCTGCTGAGAGGTGCATAAGTGTAACCTCTGAAATGACTTTCCAATTCACTTTGAAATCTCTTAGCCTTAAGAATTCACTTGTATTTACCATTTCCGCCCTATAGTCAAGTTCTTTTTCCACATGCATTGTTAGTTGTCACTTGATAATAATCCCTTGGTGCCAGGGAAGCTCATCCCCAGGAGTCATGTGCCACACCAGGGGAAAGGTAGTGTGTTTATATTCTGATTTTGGCTTAGAGAGAGGCTACATTTGAGCAACAAGGAGGCCCTCAGGAGGTAATTCTGAGGCAACATATAATATTAGGTTAAGTTTCAATTTCAAAAGAAAAGGTTCATAAGTACAATCATCAATATCAAGGGCCTGGCGCAATGGTCCATCCTTCTTCACTAGGCACCACTCCTATAATCAGGGGATTCTTGCTGTCCTATTAGAGAATTAGCAGAATTGCCAAGTATGGGAATTCAATATTCTATGGGTTATTGTGTGGATCTCTACCCATCATGACAATGCCCCACGAACACTTGAACACATTCATATGCCTTAGAGGCATGCGCCAGATGAACCCCTTCCCATGCATTCCCCCCATCACTAACACTATGCACCAACATTAGTTCCCTGCCACAGTTGTGACCCTTCTGTGATCCAAAACCTCTCCAAAGATGAAGCCAATATGTAAGTGTTCATCTTGTCTTAGTGTGTTATATCAGTGGGTGGAGAGCCACACAATAAACAAGAAAATATTAAATTCCCATCCTGGGGAGTCATGCTATGTTCTCAAATAGAGGGGCAAGAGTTTCCCGAGAACATAGGCAGTGCTTAATGAAAGAAAACAGACCAATATGTCAAGCCCTCAATATTATTGCAAGTAAGTATGAATCTTATTTTTCAAAAAAGTGAAACTCAATGGTTACCATAGGTCCCGAGGGGAGGGGGAGGGAAGAATAGAATAGATGTAACATAGGGAATTTTTAGGGCATTGGAATTGTTCTGCATGATCTTGCAATAATGGATACAGGTCATTTTAAATTTCATCAAAATTTATAAACGTGTATGGTCCAAAATGTAAATCATAAGGTAAACCATTGACCATGATCAATAACAAGGCTTCAATATTTGTACATCAGTTGTAACAAATGTACCATCTGTATGTAAAATGTTATTAATAGGGAAGAGGGGGAAAGTGGGAGAGCATTGGGTATATGGGAATCCCTTATATTCTCTACCTGATTTTTCTATAACCTAAAGCTTCTTTGAAGATAAAATGAAAAAAAAAAAAAGACACTGGAGGAATATATGGAAGAAAATCTCACTGTACATACAAGACAACAGATCTTATAGCAATGAAAGACATATTGTCTAAAAAAGTTTTTTTTTACTATTTAAGAATTTATTTACTTTTTAAATCTTTCTGTATTTTATATGTTATTTTTAAAACTAGCATCATTATTTCATCTTATAATTATTTTTATTTGGTTATTTTCTTGCCTTCATCTAAGAAGAGTTCTTCACACTAAATAGTCAATAATCAGCTTCTTTAATAGATATACTAAGGCCTCTATACAAAATTCTAACTCCAAGATAGACTTTCTTAAAGACTTTGAAACCTTCTGAAACTTAACCTCCTTGCATCTCTCTTTTTTACTGAGCTTTACCTAACTTTCTGTATGAGTTAAGTTTTTTCAATGTTTTTTTTCCCAGGAAAAGGACACTCATACTGTAAACTGGTTTGACAAGAATGCCATCTATTTAATTTAAATGAAGACTTCTGTCTGGAGTCAAATTAAACGTTATAATTAAGGAGTTTCCTAAACTTCAGGAAAGGAGGCAAAATTTCCTACAGAATTTAGGACTTTGCTTGATACTTATTTTCCTGAGTTACAGATCCGTAGCAACTAATCATTTAATTGTTTGTCTTCAATTGGAAAAAATATGTAAGTGCAGCATGTTAGAAAACAATAGATTTAAAGAGTCCAATTGTGTACATTTAAAAAAATAAACATAGATTATAAAATAAGAAATGTCAAGAGTCTTTCTTTTAATTAATTAAAGATTCAAAATTTTAAACTAGATAAAGATGAAAAAAAAAATAGACAAGAAAATTTTCAAGCTTTATTCTCAGGTAGGTCCAACTGCTGAAATAAAGGGAATCTTGTCCTCTATTTTTGTAAATGGACTTAAACCAGAATTAAGGAATTTAAAAAGAAAAAATAAATTAAAATATGAAGTTTTCAACTTGGGAAAAATCCAATAAGTAGTTAGAAATGTCTACATAGTCTTAAAAATAAGAAAGTTGTCAATCAATTCAGTTCATGGCTCTCCAGGTAAAATAACCAAAATGACCATTTTCTAAGATTTGGGAGACTATAGGTAAGAATACCTGCCCATATTATAAGCAGAGAGGCCTATGAAGGAGCTGATGTCCAATATTAGCTATTAAATAAAAGGACACCTATCTAAAATTAGTTCATAGTTGCCACTCAATGAGATACATTACTGCCATTTCCCTGTCTTCCCCCAAACTCATAAAGTACTGCTTTTTAAAACATATGGGTGCCACAATATCTAACATTCATCCTACTAATATAAAACTTCAGGTCCTTCATAGTAAAACATTGAAGTTGTCTCAAAAAAAGAAAAAAAGCAAACTGATTTGTAATGTATAAAAAATTTTAAGAGAAAGTTATTTCTTAAGGTAAAAATGGCTGGTTGTGCCAGATGGTGAAAAAAATATTAGAAGACAAATTTGAGAGTGTATAGTAAATTGTGGAAGATAAAAGGAAAATAAACTTTAATATACTATGGTTTATTTGAAATCTCAAGTAGTGAACAATCTCTTAACAATTCTATGATCTAATTTGAAAGAGACATATAGAATCATCTGAGGAATACTTTATTTGTTCTCTGTTATACAACACCTGTAAATTTAATAGGAAAGATCTGCTTCCAGACAAAATGTTCTGAAGTTTCTACACATGGTAAGATTATAGAATATGAATATTAGAATACTTTCACAATATATGGTTGAAGAAATTACCAAAGAAATAGCTATGGTCTCAGAATTTCTATGGGCAAAAGACTTCACAGACAAAGGCAAATTAATTGGAACAGAGTTCCTAAGAATTCAAATTGATTCTTCCTGGATTATATAAACCTTTCTTTCTGCACAAATATGAAAAGGTTAAACCATGCTCGTGGGCAGTTAACTCAATAACATGGCACATGTCGAAAAACCCTTGTCTATGAAAGCCTGTCTCTTAATTCAGTAGCCAATAGCAATTATAGGTATCAATTAAATTAATAATATCACCTTCAAAATTTATACTGGTCTTTTAAATCTAATTAACCACATGTAGTAAATCCTTAGTGCTATTGGAAACCATCTAACATTTTTATACTAGTTGATTAACTTTGAATTATTGTTACCCTATCCTTGTATTGCCATCCACTGGTGTAACACACTTAACTCCCCAACTCCGCAACCCTTACTCCATGAAGGATAATTCATCATTATGTTTCTTTAACTTAAGAAATGTCCATGCCAAGAACAGAATTTTTGTATTCTCCAACATCAAATGCTGACTTGCTATTTTTTATTGATAGGTCTTATATTCATAATAAAAAATAACAATGCCAGTCTTGATTAATAAGAAGTATTCAATTTATCTTGTAAAATATGATTCCTTACCAGGAGCCAGTTATTCAGTTGACCAAACTGTGGACCTCTCTAGGGCATAAGAAATGAATAAAATAAAAGAATAAGCATAAAACTAATAGCTGGTATTCTTTTCAAATTATTTCCTTATTTAAAATGCTATTGAAAAATAGTTTTTAAAATATTTCTTATGTACTTTAAAAATAATGAACAAGAAATATATTAATGAATTGATATGTTGATAATACCTTAAAATAATTGCTGTCAAAAAGTAAAAACTCTTGGGATACCAAAAATGTTCTAAACAGACTGTAGTGATGGTTCTATAGCTATAAATCTACTTAAAACCATTGAATTTTGTGTTATATGAATTATATCTCAGTCAATTCGTTTTTACTTAAAAAGTGAAAATAGGAGGGAATCACAGAAGAAAGGGATTATACTCTATTGTACTTTAAATCTTATAAAATACTTTGAAAATATTATTAAAAGGCTTTAGAAATACTACAGAAATAATTTAAAGATCAACATGATAAACAGACTGGAGCTTTATGTTCAAGGGCTTCATATAAAGCAACAAAATATTCTGTTCATGAAGAAGTTTGAGGATTCCTTCATAAATGCACAGAATATGGCCAGCTAAATTCTGAAAAGAAACTTGGGAACGATCTGGCTGTATGATTTATGAAGACAATATCTGGCAAAATCTGAATAACCACCAGGTAACAGCAGATAAAATCTCAAATAGACACTTGAAAAAAATCTTCCATGAAACAAAACATCACAATAGAGACAAGTTAGCCACAATATTAAACACTGACTGGAACATTTTTGCAGGACAGCAAAGGACATGACCAATTCATACCACATCTGTAACTAAATTACTGGGAAAGCTGTAGAGGTAGGACAGGGACTGGTTTCATCGCTGAAACACCCTTCAGATACCGCCAAATAGATTTTATGCAGTTCCATCTTTCTGTGGCTTCTAAATCTGTATTAATGATAGTATATATATATATATATATAATTTTTTTTTCTGGATTAATTGAAACATTTCCCTGTTGAAAAACCACACCACTCACAATAGTGAAAATATTATTGGGTTTTTTGTTTCCTACTTGACATTCCAACCAGTTTGTTGGGACACATCAAATGAAACAGATTAATTCATGCATTTAAATGATGCAGGGTTTCATCCCTTACTCAGAATCTGTCTTCACCATACCCAATACTCTGGAGAAATGAAAGGAACTTAACATAACTGGAAAGTTTCAGCCATTATACATTCTAAACAGAAGTTCTCAATAGATTCTCCAGAAGCAGATGTCCTCAGAGGTCTACAGTTTGACTTAAGAACCTTGGAACAAGTTGATGATCACACGAAGTAGAAAGCTTCTGTCAAGTATATATGTAAATGAGTATGATCAGAATGATAATAAAAAAGAGCATGCAAAGGAAAGTGTTACATATAGAAGAACGTTGTTCCAATGGTCTTGAAAGAAGCTTTCCATTTGCATTGTCTAGACTCTCAAATATTCAAAAATGTTAAATAAGAGTGGTGATAGCTATGCATCTGTGTTCTTTCTGACCTAACTGGGAATACGTGTCAAATTTAACTGCTTATATAAGACGTCAGATAATTAAATAAATATCCTTTTATTTTTACTTTACTACAAAATTTCAAATCAAGAAGGGTATTGGATTTTATATTGAATGCCTGTTTAAAATCTACTAAAACGAAGAGTGTGTGTGTGTGCACATCCCTATTTTGGTTGATTTTTATTGTCAGGAAAATTCTAGATTTATAAAATAAATTTTCTCTTATTCTGAAATAAATCATATAACTAAGGAATTATATATTCCCAGAAAATGTGAAAGACCTAAGCTGTACAGTCATTTGGATAAGAAATCTTTAGGGGGAATTTTTTGGAAAACTTTCAGGTTCCTTCATGATTATTAGTCTAGTCAATAATTATTTTGGATCATTACATATTTTTAAAAATGATCATTAATCAATATTCTAAATTAGTAATGTTCATTTGAACAATTAGCCTTTGGATAATTTAGACAAAGTTCTTCTATTCATTATATTTCTCATTTCTATTTTTTTAACTTATGTCTCCATTTTTAACAATTAGGTTTGTAACAAGTTTATCAGAATTAGTGGCTTACTCAAAGAACAGTTAATTTGATTGATTTTTTTTTAATGTTTCTTTCTAATCCATTTATTCCATGTTATCTTTCATGTCCTTCCTTCTCCTTTCCTTGGAGATGATTTTTCAGACATTTGAACTTTTTAGACATTTGATCATATTCACTATCTACCCATTTCACTTCTCTCCTGTTTAATGATGAAATAATTTAAGAATATTAATTTACTTTTATTGACTTTGTTCACTTACATTAATTTACATGTATTATTCTTATTTTCTCAGTAATCCATAATATTTGTATAATCAACATATGATTTTCTTTAAACATTTTAGTATATTCAAAATTTTAAAAGTTTTAAACCAAGCTCATGGTAACACAAAACAAATAGGTCTGAAAAGGAAAACAAAAGCCACTGAAAGAGTCAAATATCTAGGAATACATGGGAAGGGAAGGGAAGAGAAGGGAAGGGAAGGGAAGGGCATCAAAATTGGAAAGGAAGAAATAAAATTTTCCCTGTTTTCATATGACATGATCCTATATCCATAAAATTCTGAAAAATCCACAACAAAACTCCAAGAACTAATAAGTGAATTCAGCAAAGTTGTGGGGTACAAGAGCAACACCCCAAAATCAGTAGTGTTTCTGTACACAACCAATGAACAATAAGAATAATAAATCATATCGGGCCTCCCCAGTTTGGGAGTCCAAATTCTTCCCACTCATTACATGGGTCTCTCCTCACTGATATAACACACTATGACAAAATGATCACTCACACATTCCCTAGAAGACTACCCCTGGTTCGCCCTGTCCCAAATGCCCATTCCCCATCCAACACCATAAACCAGTAACCCTTCCTTTTCATATTGCCAAAAGAGTTTTCTCAACATTGCAGTTTCACGTATGTATCCACCAATCCCCAGAGTTCATCTGCTCCCTCCCCCAACCCTCCTCCCAGTTAAATAGACCATTCAACCCATCCTCCCCACCCTACTCCCCTGTCAAGCTTACACCACCCAACCCAATAGTATCACTACACCCTTGTCGTATTCCTTCACTGCACAACTACTCACTTCCACCTTATCATAGATTTTGCCCATATGGGCGTTGGTTCACAAACTTCTTCTCCTTTTCTATTTCCTTTAAACCTATCTTCCAGATTTCAGCTCTCTGAGTCAGCTCGATTTGCTTAATTCATATCAGAGAGGTCATGTAATATTTGTCCTTCAATGCCTGGCTTGCTTCACTCAACATAAGGTCCTCAAGATTCATCCATGTTATCCCGTGTGTTAGTACTGTATTCCTTCTTACAGCTGAGTAATATTCCATTGAATGTATATACCACAGTTTGTTTATCCATTCATCTGTTGATGGGCATTTGGGTTGATTCCAACTTTTGGCAATAGTGAATAATGCTGCTATGAACATTGGTGTGCATATATCCGTTCGTGTCCCTGCTTTCAGTTCTTCTGGGTATATAACCAGCAGTGGAATTGCTGGGTCATATGACAGATCTATATGTAGTTTTTTTGAGGAACTACCAAACTGTCCTCCCAAAATATGGACTAGAGTGGACTTACTGTTATTCTACTATAGACTTATTGTGATTCTAGCAATGAAAGAAATTATATCATTGATGTGGAAACAGTGGCCATTGGAAATGCTGAAGTCAGGGAGAGGGAAAAAGAGGTGTAATATAGGGGCATTTTCAGGTCTTGGAATTGACCTGAATGATATTGCAATGACAGATACAGGCCATTATATATCCTGCCATAACCTACAGAATTGAGCGGGAGAGAGTGTAAACTACAATGTAAACTATAATCCATGCTTAGTGGCAATGCTCCAAAATGTGTTCATCAATTGCAATGAATGTACCACACTAATGAAAGAAGTTGTTAAGGTGGGGAAAAGTGGGAGGTGTAGGGAGTGGGACATATGGAAATCCCTTATATTTTTTTATGTAACATTTTATGTAATCTAAGTATCTTTTAAAAATAAATAAAAATATATTAAAAAAAGAATAAATCAAGAAAAAAATCCCATTTACAATAGCAACCAAAAGAATAAAATATCTAGGAATAACTCTAACCAAGGATGTAAAAGACTTGTACACAGAAAACTACAAAGCATTGCTAAAAGAAATCAAAGAAGACATAAATAAATGGAAGGACATTCTGTGTTCATGGATTGGAAGACTATTATTAAGATATCAATCCTCCCCCAAAGAAATTTATAGATTCAATACAATCCCAATCAAAATGCCAACAACCTTCTTTGCAGAAATGGAAAAGCCAAGCATCAAATTTATATGGAAGGATAAGGCCTGAGTAGACAAAGCCATCTTGAAAAAGAAGAATGAAGTTGAAGGATTCACACTTCCTGACTTAAAACTTATTACAAAGCCACAGTAATCAAAACAGCATGAAAAAAAAAAAAAAAAAAAAAAAAACCAGCATGAGACTGGCACAGGGACAGACATATAGACAAATGGAACCAAATTGAGAGCTCAGAAATCAAACTTCATGGTCAACTGGTTTTTAACAAGGAGCCAAAAACTACTCAATTGGGAAAGAATAGTCTTGCTACAAATGATGTTGGGAAAACTGGATCCATATTTGCAAAAGAAAGAAGGAGGACTTCTACCACACACCTTATGCAAAAATCAACTCAAAATGCATCAATGACCTAAATGTAAGAGACAGAACTATTAAACTCCTAGAAGAAAATGAAGAGAAGCATCTTTAGGGCCTCATGTTAGGCAATGGTTTCCTAGACTTTACACCAAAAGCACAAGCAACAAAAGAAAAAATAGATAAATAGGACCTCATCAAAATTAAAAACTTTTGTGCCTCAAAGGACTTTATTATGAAAGTAAAATGTCAACCTACACAATGGGAGAAAATATTTGGAAATCACATATCCAATAAAGGAGTTTAATATCCAGACTATATTAAGAAATCTTTCAATTTAAAAGCAAAAAGACAGGCAATCCAATTTAAAAATGGGTAAAAGACTTATATAGATATCTTTCCAGATATCTGGAACATGTCCAGAAAGCACATGAAAAGATACTCAACATCATTAGCCACCAGGGAAATACAAATCAAAACCACAATGAGATACCATTTCATACCCATTAGAATGGTTGCTATTAAAAACAACAACAACAAAAAAAAAAACACATGGAAAATTACAAGTGTTGGAGAGGATGCAGAGAAATAGGAATACTCATTCATTGATGGTGGGAATGTAAAATGATGCAGCTGCTGTGGAAGACAGTTTGGTGGTTCCTCATAAAATTAAGTATAGAATTACCGTACGAACTGGCAAGCCCACTTCTAGGTATATAAACAAAAGAATTGAAAGCAGGGACTTGAACAGGTCTTTGTATACCAATCTTTATAGCAGCATTATTCACAATTGCCAAAAGATGGAAGCAACACAAGTGTCCATCAATTGATGAATGGATAAACAAAATGTGGAATATACATACAAGGGAATATTATTCAGCCATAAAAAGGAATGAAGTTCTGATACATGTGACAACATGGATGAATCTTGAAAACATCGTGTCGAGTGAAATAAATCAGACATAAAAGGACAGATATTGTATGATTTCACTGACATGAAATAATTTGAATAAGCAAACTCATAGAGTCAGAAACAAGAATATAAGTTTCCAGGGGACAGGGTGGGTAAAGGGAATGGGAAGTTAAGGCTTAAAATATACAGAGTTCCTATTTGGAATGATGGAAATGTTTTGATAATGGATAGTGATGATGGAAGCACATGAAATTATAGCACTGAAGTATGTATCTGAATATGGTTTAAAAGGGGAAATGTTGGTTTGTATATATGGTAACAGAAAATTTTTAAAAAATTCACTGTTTGCACTCCGCAAACAGTGATCCTTAAGTTAAACTATGGAATATAGTTAATCGTACAATTACAAAAAAATGGGCTTTCATCCACTGTAGCATATGTTCTATACCAATGCAAGGTGTTAATCCTGTATTTTATGCATGATTGTTCTGTAAACCCACAACTTCTCTAATAGAGAAAAGAAAAGCAGATACTGAGGTAGAGTTGGAGCATAGAGGTTTCTTGGGGGTAATTCCTGTGACAAATAAAGGGGGAGGAAGCAGGATTAATCAGGGAAAGCCTTCTGGCCTTGATGCAGATCTGATACCTGTGAAAGGAAGGGCTGAGGGAGCAGAATTGAGCAGGAGCTTCAGGCTGCAATGCAGATCTGACAGAATCTGGGCCACCCCAAAGGGAGCTGCCATTAGCAGAGTCCATGTTGGGCAGAAATGTTTAGGCCTTAGTGTCCCTGCTATGCTTAGTCATTGTCTGGGGCTGCCCCAGAAGACAGCAGCCCTGGCCTGAATGCTGCAGCATTTTAGTTTTGTGTTTTTCAGAGAGAATATAGCTCCTTATTTCCTTAAAATTGATCTTCTCTTTTCTCTCAATTCACTGCATAATAGAAGACAAAACACAACTAAACGAGTCCAATTTGGTGAAAATCTAGTGTAGTTTGCTAAGTTGAGCAGTCTTTTTTAGGTTTGATTCATTTACTTTGCAACAGATGCTTTTCAGATTCTTCCCCTCCCCATCCTTCCACCTACTCCTTCTAGATGAACTCTTGGTTTGCAAAAGGGGCAATGCATCAGCATTGTTTCCTCTCTTTCTTCTGGGCTCTGAATGATAACATCTGTCTGCTTAGTTGCTTTTATCCTGGTAACTCTGGCTGAAGACTGGGGCCAACATAGTCATGGTTAATTTTCTCTCTTAGCTTGGCCAGTGCCCTTGTAATCTCTAGCTGACTGGGCCTCACCTCATCCAGAAGGTTTCCCAAATTCGCCATGCAGTTGCTAGGGTCAATCCCTCTTATGGTTTCTCTCATGCCCCTTTCTCCCTCCAAGTACCTGTGGGAATCCTGGTTCGTATCACACGGCACAGGAATTCCGACCATCTGCTGCTCTCCCAAACTGTACCACTGAGTGTGTACCATGATGTGGAAATGCCTGGTTTGGGTGACTGCCTATGAGGCAATCTCCTGCCAAAGTCCCCAGGAATGCCCCGCCCTTGGCGTGCTACACAGCCTGTCCACCACCCCCTGTGATCAGCACCCATCTCTCTCCCTCCTTGCTAGCTTCCTTCCCTTTCTAGTCATGAAGAGAAATCCTGAGAGCATCAGGTTGGTCAACTTGAAAATGGACAGAAATAAGATTCTTCTTATGCTTCTCCTTCTCAACACAAATGGAGCAAAATAAGAAAAGTTTTCATCAAAACTTTGGTATCATGTCAAGTTGTCACACATATACAAAAACAACATGGACATGCTCAGATAAGGAAAGATATAGAAGATGAACCCCTATCTAACCATAAGAAGAAATATATTATGCATCCTAAAATTGTCTGTAAATAAAAAATGACAAAGACAGATTATATAGGAGGTGAGCATTGAAAGGGATTGAATACATAATGTAAAATATAAATAGCTATTGTAAATACACAACACAATAGAATATCAAAGTCCATTCTTCCAAAAAAGATATTTTAAATTTTATAATAATGTGATGACTTTATAATCCCAGATAAAATTTTAAAAGTGTGTATAATAATATGATGAATCTACAATCCCAAATGAAATTTATGAAGCTTGGGGGGACGGATGAGCCAATTTGCCTCATAATCTATGAGCAAAGTTTTATATCTGTGAAAAATTTAGGTAACATTTACAGCTGTGAATTCTCAAAGAAGAAATCAGATAAAGAGGTTTAAATCTGAAAAAATAGTTAAAGGTTTTGAAAACACTAAGAGAGGAAGCAAAGGTAAACAGAAATACCAGCATGTAAATTCTGTTTATTGATTTAACCAACATACTGATATATCTGTATGAGGACAATAAGGGCAAGTAGAAGTGGAGTGTGGTATAGTATAGCTAAATCCTAAACTGTACTAGCTGGAAGTGAGTACCCAAATACAAAATAGTAGGGTTATTTATATTATTTTTATGTTTATATTATATATACATATTTAAATTACTTTTATATTGAGAATATAATTATATAGGTAATATTTATATGAATTCGAGATATTAAATTAACAGACAAAAGAAATACTCCAGGGATCTCAAAGTAGTTACTGGTAAGGACAGAGACTAGAGTGGGGGAGGATGGAGTAATGGGTCAGTGACTTTTTTTTTAATTAGAGAAGTTGTGGGTTTATAAAACAATTGTGCATAAAATACAGGATTCCCATGCACCACTCTATCACCAACACCTTGCATTGATGTGGACCATTTGTTACTATTGATCACAGCACTTTTTAAAGTAATTGAACTATTTTTTTAAGAGTAGTTACCTTTGTTACCACTGATGAAAGTTTTTTAAAATAGTTCTGTCTGTCATTTGTTATTAACATTAGGTATATTATTCCCATATACCACCTATTATTACTACCTTGTATTAATATTTTACATTTGCTATAATTCATGAAAGAACCTTCTTATATTTGTACTATTGAGTATAGTCCATCATCTACAATAGCGTACACTGTATTGTACATTCCTATGTTTTATCTTTTAATTTTTATTCTATTAATACATACATCCTACAGTTATCTCTTTTAACCACATTTTCCTATACAGTTCAGTGCTGTTGCTAAAACTCACAATAATGTGCTACCATCATCACCATCCATTTCCAAACCTTTACCATCAACCTAAATAGAAAATCTGTACAAGATAAGCATCAACTCCCCATTCTCTAATCCTGATTTATCTCCTGGTAACCTATATTCTAGATTTTAAGTCTGTGAGTTTGCTTATTATTATTAGTTCATAACAGTGAAGTCATACAATATTTGACCTCTTGTGTCTGACTTGTTTCACTCAACATAATGTACTCAAGGTTCATCCATGTTGTCACATGCATCAGGACTTCAGTCCTTTTTAACAGCTGAATAATATTCTATTGGATGTGTATACCACATTTTGTTTCTCCAGTCATGGTTTGATGGGCACTTGGGTTGTTTGCATCTTTCGGTAGTTGTGAATAATGTTGCTATGAAAACTGCTGTGCAAATATCTGTTTGAGTCCCTGCTTTCAATTCTTCTGGGTATGTACCTAGTAGCAGGATTTCTAGGCCATACAGTAATTCTATACTTAGCTCCCCGAGGAACCGCCAAACTATCTTCCATAGCAGCTGCACCATTTTACATTGCCACCAGCAGTGAGTGAGTGTTCCTATTTCTCCACATCCTCTCTAACACTTGTCATTTTCTGTTTGTTTGTTTTTTAATAGTAGATATTCTAGTAGCTTGCCTTCCCTCCCCTCCCCTGCCCTACTCTCCCCTCCCTTCCCTCCCCTTCCCTCCCTTTCCCTCCTCTTCCCTTCCCTTCCCTCCTCTTCCCTTCCTTTCCCTTCCTCTCTTTCATTCCTCTAACAAGAACTTCCAGTAGAAGAAGAGTGGTGACAGTGGGCATCCTTGTCTTGTACCAGATCTTAGAGGGAAAGCTTCCAGTCTTTCATCATTAGGTAGGATGTTAGCTGTGGGATTTTCACATATGCCCTTTCTCGTGTTTAGAGGAAATTTCCTTCTGTTCCTAGTGTTCTAAGTGTTTTTATCAAGAAGCAGTGCTGGATTTTGTCAACTGCCTTTCCTGCATCAATTGAGATGTTTTCTTTCATTGTGACAATGTGGTGTATTACATTAATTGATTTTTCCATGTTGAACCACCCTTACGTACCAGGGATAAATCACACTTGATCATGGTGCATAATTTTTTTAATGTGCTATTGGATTCAGTTTGCTAGTATTTTGTTAAGTATTTTTGCATCTATATTCCTAAGATGCATTGTTCTGTAATTTACTTTTCTTGTGATATCTTAGTCAGACTTTGCATGAGGGTGATAAAGGCCTTGTAGAATAAATTAGGAAGTATTCCCTCCTTTTCAATTTTTTGGAAGAGTTTGAGCAGAATTGGAATTAAATCTTTTTGGAATGTTTGGTAAAATTCCCCTGTGAAGCCACCTTGTCTTGGGCTTTTCTTTGCTGGGAGGTTTGTGATTACTGATTCTATCTCTACTAGTGATTGGTTTGTTAAGCCTTTGTAAGTGTTATACTTTTTGTCCTTTAATTGTTCCATTAATGCCTACTTTTATGTTTATTAGATTTTTTGTGTTGTACCATTTTGAATGCCTTCTCTTTTCTATCTGGATATATTTTTCATATCCTTTCCTTGTGGTTACCATGAGGTTAAAATTTAATATTCTAAATATATAACAATCATATTTGGTTTGAAACTAATTTGACTTCAGCAGCATACACATATATTTTTCATATAACCATCTTTCTCCCCACTTTTTTTTGTATTTGTTACTACTTTTTACATCTTTGTGCATTGTACATCCAAAAACATAGATTTATCACTACTTCTCATGTAATTGCATTTTAGCACCTGTAGGAAGTAAGAAGTGGAGTTATATACCATACAGCACAAGACAATAATGCTGGCATTTATAATTACCCAAATGATTACCTTTTTGAGAGGTCTTCATTTCTTTAGGCTGCTTTGAACCACTGTCTAGTGGCCTTTCCTTTCAGTCTGAAGAACTCCCTTTAGCATTGCTTTTGTGTATCTGAGAATGTCTTAATCTCCCCCTCATTTTTGAAAGAAAACCTTGCTGGATAAAAAATTCTTGGCTGGCAGTTGTTTTCTTTCATCGCTTTAAGTATTTCAACCCACTGCCTTTTTCCTCCATGGTTTCTGGTAAGAAATCAGCATTCTATCTAATTGGGATTCCCTTCTACATAATATGTTGCTGTTCTCCATCTGTATATGATGGGGTGTGTTGTTCTTCATGTTTATCCTGTTTGGTGTTCTCTGGGCTTTTGGATGTGCATATCCATGTCTTTTGCTAAGTTTGGGAATTCTCTGTTATTATTTCTTTGAATATTCCTTCTGACCTTTTCTCTCTTTCCTCTCCTTCTGAACTAACAAGATGTGTATATTGGCATGCTTGATGGTGTCCCAGAGGTGTATTAGGCTATTTTTGCCTTTTTTAATAATTCTTTTTTCTTTTTTCTCCTCTGCCTGACCCAATTCAATTGTCTTGTCTTCAAGTTTATTAATTCTTCTGCCACCTCCAATCTTTTTTGAAATCTTCCTGGGAATTTTTCATTTCAGTTATTGTGGTCTTCAACTCCAGTGGTTCTGTTTAGCTCTTTTTAAAAATTTATATCTCTTACTAATATTCTCATAATTGCCTATTTATTGTTTTCCTGATAGCCTTTAGTTTTTCTCTGTATTTTCCTTCATCTCCTTGAGCATTTTCCGGATCACTTTTTAAAAAGTCTTTGTTTGGTATGTCCACATTCTGGTTTTCATTTTGTTGTTTTCTGGATTTTTAGCCTCTTCCTTTGGATGGGCCATCATTTCCTGTTTTGTGTGTGTGTGTGTGTTGTTGTTTGTTTGTTTTTGTGTTATATTCTTTTGTTATACACTGTACATTTTAATATTTTAAAAAGTTAATGCTGGCATTTATTCCCTGAGAAGTATGTTTCTTGATTTTGTAACCAGCTAGTAATAAGGTAGAGATTTTCTTGAGTTTCAGCTCTCTTATCAGGAAGGTCTGCCCAAGGTGAATGCAGTGTGCAGGATTCATTCCTTCTTTTCTGTTTGTGTTTGTTAGTTGTTGTGGAGGTCCCCTGTTTATAAGAGTTTGAATGGCCCCTCTATTTTCCAGGAGAAAGACTTCCCTCTCTTGGGTGTTTAAAGCAGGCAAGCCTTGGCCCCAGGTTGTCTGCCTTTATAGTTTCTTATAACCTTTTCACTGTTTCAAGTTGCTTTTACCTGGAGGGCAAATTCTGGGAGGGGAGGTATGCTGTAAAGGAGTTTCCCAAGTCAGTCTTTCCCAGCTGAAACAGGGCCAAGGACCCACAAAGGGTCTGCAGACCAGCTCCAAAGTGCCCTGAAGAGGGGATCAGGAAGGGTGCCAGGAACTTCTTCCAAGGATCCCCAAAGGTTAGTTTTTTTTGAACTTCCAAGCAAATGTAGCCCTTCAACTAACTGTTTCCTGGAGCCCTGAGGAAGCATAGCATCTCTAAGTCTCTGCTGCTGCCACCTATATCCAGAATGGTTTGAATAATGGCCACCCTCAGAGTTGGGACCCCAGGAATCAGAAGTTGCTAATCAAAAACTGTGTTCAGTGGTCAGCCGTTCCTACCCTGATCTTTGGGAAGAGGATTTTTATGTCCCCTTCTGTCTCCAGTGAGCTAGTGAGGGGCTGGACACCCCAGCAGCCTGCCGTAAGAGTGAGGGATGGGCACCAGTAACTGGTGTGGAGATGTCAATTAACTGATCTTTGCCATAATTTATCAGCCCCTTCCCTGGATGCTGTACAGCGTTCTACTGGTATACAGAGTTTCAAAATACTTGTTTGAGGCAGTTCCTGCCTATTTAATAGCTGTTCTAGTCCATGGAATCAATCCTGGAGCTTCCAACTCCACCATCTTCCCACAATCCTCAGCACCTGCTTTTTTTTTTTTTTTTAGAGAAAAGCAAACTGACACAGCCTGTCACTCATCTTCAACAATAAGATTTTCACCACATTTGAGTCATATATCCATTTTCTTATTGTCATTTATTTATTGAAGTATTTTAAAACATACCTCAGGCCTCATGACATTTGACCATTCCATACTTTATTATACATCTTTAAAAATATGGAAAATTTCTTATGCAAATGTGGACACATAAAACATTAACAATAATTACCCAGTTTTCTCAAAATTTTTGTGTACCAAAGGCCACCTATTATATTTTTATTATTCCTCTCTCTCTCTCTTTTTTTCTATTACCCTTTAAATCAGCATTATTTTAAAACTTAAGACAGCTTGCTTGCAATCTCTTTCTTTTAGTCATTATTTTCTCTTATTATTTCTTGCTTTCCCCCCACATAGTCCTTATTCTCCTTTGTGTTTTTTAAAGGACATGAATTAAACTTCTAAAATTTCTATCTTTTTATTAAAGACAACCAGAATCAGAAATATGATCCCCCGAATCTTTGGAAGAATAATTCCTTTGCCTTATGCTTCTGGAAATATGTCATTTTTCTTTTCATTTCTGTTTATACTTGTTGACAGAGGAGAGATTTATTTGGTTCTGGAGTTTCCAACAGTGTAGAATGTTGTAAATTCCCTTAATATACATTTGTGTTAGAATATTTCCCTCTCAAATTTAAATCTAAAGTTCCAAGTTAGTGGAATGTACATGGCTTTGGCATTCTTTTAAGCCAAGATTGAGGTGGGATCTTGTGATTTAGCTATAGGGTTTACGAATCAAGCTAGATACTCCGATGCAGTTTCCAGTTCTTGAACAGTCAGGAGACATTTCAAAATAGTTTTCCTTTCCTCCTTTGATGAGAACTGTTCTTCTTTGACTCAGAGGATAGAGTATGCGATGGTCTGTATTCCAGAATTATATTGATAAAGTCATTCTAATCAACAGTGCAATTGCTGTGGATTACACCTGGATTTAGATATGTCATCTTCTCTTATGCCTAGTTTCTGATGTAGTCACTGATTTTTATCTTTTTAAAAAATATCTTCAAGGATATTTTAATAAGTTGAGCAGAAATGTTTCATGCATGCTTCCATTTTAACCTAGATATCTATAAATACCATCATTACCATTTGTTTGCAGTATTCTCTCAGAGGACAGAAAATGTTATAATAAAATGCACAATTTAGAAGGAAAGCTATATACAATAGTGTGTAAGTGGGATAAGAATGCAAAGAAAAGACAGAATATAATAAAAATGGGGTCTATTGCTTTTCTCATTACCTTTCAAGAGAAAGACA
Organism: Cabassous unicinctus; assembly: GCA_029593785.1. Lineage (NCBI taxonomy): Eukaryota > Metazoa > Chordata > Mammalia > Cingulata > Chlamyphoridae > Cabassous > Cabassous unicinctus. Next base: position 21,439 of record JAQZBX010020007.1, read on the forward strand.
AGAAAAGAAAAACCTAAATATGTACGAAGAGGGCTGTATTAGACTCAAGTTTGTGATACATGCCAAGAATTCATCAAATGTTTTGAATTGAAAGTGGGTATGGCTGTAACATTTGATTAACTCCCATTGAAACAATGCTGCTAATTTAGCTGGTGATTACGAAATGACTATTTATGACAGTACTTGTCAATGGACAAGACCTTCTCAAGAAGTGACTAGTAAGTCTTTCTAAGCACATGCTGCAGTTTATCTTGCTTTCTTAAACAAGATGAGGGACTTTAAATGGAAATAATTGCATAAAATCACATATACAAGTTTTCATGGAAATAATTGCATCAAATATATATTACTGTCTAAAACTTTATTTTAAAAATATCTCACAATATTAAATAAAACAAGATTTACAGGGAGACTTATATGTTTATTATCACTTTCTGCTCTTTTACATCTGTTATTTTTTTTTTTTTCTTTTTCTCAGAGTCATGTGTTAAACTTCCTAAAATGTTTCTTGTAAACAACTTCTCTTTCTGTATTCTTTTTCCTTTTCTGGCAATGGTGTCAGAGACTTTAATTGTTTGGTTTATAGTAATATTTATTTTTCTTTTCAACTCCTGGTTTCTTTTTGATAATTTCCAGCTATGATGATTCTTCTGTGTCTTTTTCCACACAACTAAAAACAACTTTTTCCTATGGCAGTCAGTGAGAGTCTCCTCAAGCAGGGGTGCTCCTGAGGGCTCTAGAGACATCTGGACTCTATAAGCAGGGCAGACAACCCCAGGAAATCAGCACCCTGTCAATGGGCCTTACCTTGAAACATATGATAAACGATCTCCCCAATGTATCAGAGTTAGACTCATTTATAATTTTCCCACATGTGGTTCTTTTGCACCTTTTATTTGAACCTGTAATTAGCACTATACTTATTAAATATGTGTCCCTGAGACTTAAATCTTCCAGCTGGTCATACACCAGTTGAACCCTGAATCTCAGCAGAGTTGCAGCCAACACATGCTCTCCAGTTCATTGGATTCACCCTGGACAACTAACAAAAGGATGATGATGCACAGTGCCAATCCCAAAAAACAGAGAGTTTCTACAACTGCAAACAAGACAGTTCCCTCCATGTGCCCCATGGGATCTAAGCTCCCTCTCAATTGGAAGCAGATTGGGCATAAACATCCCCAAACCCTCAATATTGAGGAATGAACAAACATAAGGGGGAATTGCAACTATGGAGTAAAGTAGACTTATTATTATTCCAATAATGGAAGAACTTGTAACATTGATATAAAGACAGTAGTCACCAGAGGTTCTAAGGGGAGGGAGAAGGAAGGATAGGTGTAACATGGGACATTTGGGGGACATTGGAATTCTTCTACATGATATTGCAATGACAGATACAAGCCATTATACATTTTGTCAAAAGCTATAAAATTACGCAGTACAAAGTGTAAATCATAATGTAAGCTACAGACCATGGTTAGTAGCAATGCTTCAATATGTGTTAATTAATTGTAACAAATGTACCACACTAATGAAAGATGTTTTTAATGGAGTGTTGGGGGGGGGTATATGGGAATCCCATATATATATATATATATATATTAATATTTTTATTATGGAAGTTGTGAAACTATAAAACATCATAATGCACATGTGATTGTGCATTAACAATCATACAACACCCTTTCACCAACACACTACATGGCTGTGGAATATTTGTTACAGATTATGATATCATCAGGCTACTACCAATAACTATGGTCCACAATGTACATTTGGCACATTTTTCCCTACCCTTCTCCCCGTTATTAACACAGTACATCTTTGGCATTGATGCAGGAATATTGCAGTATTGCTGTTAACTATAGTCCATAAGTTACATTAACTGTATTTTTCCCATGCTTCTCCACATTCCTACCACCCTGCAATAAGCCCATACACCCATTCTAGTTCACAGAAGGACATTCCTGCATATGTACTTTAACCACAATTCTCATCCACCTCTGGTTTCACCATGTTATTCAGTCCCTAGATTATTCTCATTCTCTTGCTTTCCTTCAATTGACATCTACATCCCTAGACTACTCTTTTCAGCCACAATCCCACACATAAACCAGCTGCTACTCACTATAATGTATTACCATCAACTCTATCCATTTCCACACTTTTACAGTCAAGTTAATTAAATCTTCCACATACATTAATTCTCAGCACCCCTTTGCAGCCCTCCTCTTATCTCTTAACAACCCACACCCTAGGTTCTAACTCCTTATGTTTAATCTTCGTATTTAGTTCATATCAGTGAGACCATGCAATATTTGTCCTTCTATGTTTGGCTTATTGCACTTAATATAACATCTTCAAGATTCATCCATGCTGTCGTATTTGTGTGAATTTCATCTCTTCTCACTGCAGCATAGTATTCCATCATATGTATATACCAAATTTTATTTAACCATTCATTGGTTAATGGACATTTGGGTTTTTCCCAACTTTTGGCATTTGTGAACAACACTGCTATGAACATCTATGTGCAAATTTCTGTTCACGTCAGTTTTCAGTTCTCCTGGATATATTCCTTGTGTTGGAATTGCTGGATCATATGGCAGTTCTACATTTAGCTTCCCGAGGAAACACAAAACTGGCCTCCACAGAGGCTACACCATTCCACAATCCCACCAACAGTGAAGGAGTGTTCCCACTTCTCCACATCCTCTCCAGCAAGTAATGTTTTCTGTTTTTTCAATAATGGCCATTCTATGCAGTGTGAGATGATATCTCACTGTCATTTTGATTTGCATTTCCTTAATAGCTAGTGATATTGAAGATTTTTTCATGTGCTTTTTGGCCATTTGTATTTCCTCTTTGGATAAATGTCCATTTAAGTCTTTTGCCTATTTTTAAATTGGATTGCTTATGCTTTTCTTTTTGAGTTGTATGATCTCTTTATATAGAATGGATATCAAACCCTTATCAGATATGTGCTTTCCAAATATTTTCTCCCATTGAGTGGGCTGCCTCCTCACCTTCTTGATGAAGTCCTTTGAATCACAAACATATTTAAGTTTGAGGAGGTCCCATTTACCCAGGCTTCCTTTCATTGCTCATGCTTTTGATGTAAGGTTTAAGAATCCATCACCTACCACCAGGTCTTGAAGATGTTTTCCTATACCTTCTTCTAGAAACTTTATGGTTCTAGCTTTTATATTTAGGTCTTTGATCCATTTTGAGTTAAATTTTTGTATAAGGTGTGAGAGAGGAGCCCTCTTTCTTTCTTTTGGATATGGCTATCCAGCTCTTCCAACACCATTTGTTGAATAGACTGTTCTGCCCCAGCTGGTTGAGCTTGACGGGCTTGTCAAAAATCACTTGGCCATAGATGTGAGGGTCTGTTTCTGAACCATCAATTCAGTTCCATTTGTCTATGTGTCTATCTTTATGCCAGTACCATGATGTTTTTACTACTGCAGCTAGGTAATACAATTTAAAGTCTGGAAGTCGGAGTCCAACAACTTCACTTTTTCTTTTTAAGATGTTTCTGGCTATTTGGGAATACTTACCTTTCCAAAAAAATTGATAATTGTGTTTTCCATTTGTTTAAAAAATGTTTGTGGAATTTTTATTGGGATTGCATTGAATCTGTATGTCAATTTGGGTAGAACTGACATCTTAATGATATTTAGTATTCTAATTCATGAGCATAGAATGCTCTTCCAATTATTTAGGTCATTTAAAATTTCTTTTAGCAATGCATTGTAGTTTTCTGAATTCAATTACTTTACATCCTTGGTTAATTTTATTTCTAAATATTTGATTCTTTTAGTCACTATAGTAAAAGGAAATTTTTTCCTGACTTCCACCTCATATTGTGCATTACTAGTGTATAGAAACATGACTGATTTTTGCATACTGATCTTGTATCCTCACACTTTACTGAAATCATTTATTAGTTCTAGTAGCTTTGTTGTAGATTTTGGGGGACTTTCTAGGTATAGGATTATATCATCTTCGAATAGTGAAAATTTTACTTCTTCCTTTCTGATTTGGATGCCTTTTGCTTCTTTTTCTTGCCTGATGGCTCGTGCTAGAACCTCTAGTACTATATTGAACAACGGTGTTGACAGTGGGCCTCCTTGTCTTGCTCCTGATCTCAATGGGAAAACTTTCAGTTATTTACCAATGAGTACAAAGTTAGCTGTGGGTTTTTCATTTATGGATTTTATCATGTTGATAAAGTTTCCTTCAAATCATATCTTTTATAGTATTTTTATCAAGAAAGGATGCTGTATTTTGTCAAATGCCTTTTCTGCATCAACCAATAGGATCATTAATTTTTCTTCTTTGATTTATTAATGTGGTGTATTACACTGATATTTTCCTGTGTTGAACTACCCTTGCATGCCTGGTATAAAACCCACTTGATCACGATGAATAATTCTTTTAATGTGTTGTTGGATTCGATAAGCAAGTAATTCTTTAAGGATTTTTGCATTTGTATGCATTAGGAAAATGGGTCTATAATATTCATTTTTCATAATATCTTTATTTGGCTTTGGTATTTGGGTGATATTGGCTTCAAAGAATGAGTTTGGCAGTGTTCCTTCTTGTTCAATTTTTTGGAAGAGCTTGAGTAAGATTGGTATTAAATCTTCTTTGAATTCTTGGTAGAACACACCTGTGAAACCATCTGGTCCTGGGATTTTCATTTTGGGGATTTGTTTGAGGACTGTTTCAATCTCTTTACTTGTGATTGGATTGTTGAGGTCTTCTATTTCTTCTAAGGTCAGTGTAGGGAGGAAATTTCCATTTTGTCTACATTGTCTACTTTGTTGGCATATAGTTGCTCATATTATCCACTTATGATCTCTTGTATTTCTGTGGAGTCAGTAGTAATGTTCCAGTTTTCATTTTTTATTTTATTTATTTGCATCATCTCTCTCTTTGTTAGTCTTAGCTAAGGGTTTGTCAATTTTGTTAATCTTCTTGAAGAGCCAACTTTTGGTTTTGTTCATTCTCTCTATTGATTTTTTGTTCTCAATTTCACTTATTTCTGCTCTGATCTTTGTTATTTCATTCTTCTACTTGCTGTGGGAATAGTATGCTGCTCTTTTTCCAGTTCCTCCAGCTGTGTGTTGAAGTCATTGATTTTAGCTCTATCTTCTTTTTAATTGTAATCATTGAGGGCTATAAATTTCTCTCTTAGCACTGCCTTCGCTGCATCCTATTGGTTCTGATATGTTGTTCTCATTTTCATTCATCTTGAGATATTTATTGATTTCTCTTGCAATTTCTTCTTTGACCCACTGATTATTTATGAGTGTGTTGTTTAATCTCCATATATTTGTGAATTTTCATTTTTCTGCCTCTTGCTGATTGCCAACTTTATTCCATTGTGATCAGAGAAAGTGCTGTGTATAATTTCGATCCTGCTACATTTATTGAAATCTGCTTTGTGACCCAAAATATGGTCTATCCTGGAGAAAGATCTATGAGCACTTGAGAAAAATGTATACCCTGCTATTTTGTGGTGTAATGTTATATATGTGTCTATTAGGTTTAGTCCATTTATCATATTATTCAATCTCTTTGTTTCTTTATTTATCCTCTGCCCAGATGTTCTATCCAATGCTGAGAGTGGTGTACTGACATCTCCAACTATTATTGTAGATATATCTATTTCTCCCTTCAGTTTTGCCAGTGTTTGCTTCATGTAATTTGGGACATACTGGTTAGGTGCATATACATTTATGATTGTTATTTCTTCCTGGTGAATTGCCCCTCTTATTAATAACAATGTCCTTCCTTGTCTCTAATAACAGCTTTGCTTTTAAATTCTATTTCATCTGATTTAAGTATAACTACTTCAGCTTTTTTTTTTTGTTTTTTGTTTTTTGTTTCTGCATGCATGGGATATATTTTTCCAGCCTTTCACTTTCAGTCTATTGGTATTCTTGGGTCTAAGGTGAGTCTCTTGTACACAGCATATAAATGGCTGATATTTTCTTATCCATTCTGCCAGTCTGTGTCTTTTGATTGGGGGATTTAATCCATTCACATTCAATGTTATTTCTGTAAATACAGTTCTTATTTCATCCATTTTGACCTTTGGGTTTTATCTGTCATATTTTATTTCCACCACTCTTCACACTTTTAGTCTCTTTTACTGATATAATCTTCATTTCTTGACTCTCTTCCAAGCCTCTCTCTCCAGTCTTTCCTTTTCAGGCTCTAGCACTCCCTTTAGTATTTTCTGCAAAGCTGATCTCTTTGTTACAAACTCTCTCAGTCTCTTTTTATCTGTAATATTCTTAACTTGCCTTTATTTTTGAAGGACAATCTTGCTGGATATAAGAGTCTTGGCTGGCAGTTTTTCTCTTGTAGTTTCTTAAATATATCATACTCCTGCCTTCTTGCCTTCATGGTTTCTGATGAGAAATTAGCACTTAACCTTATTGAGTATCCCTTGTATATTATGCATCACTTTATTTTTGCTTTTCTCAGAATTCTCTCTTTGTCTTTGGCATTTGACATTCTAATTAGTGTCTCTGAGTTGGTCTATTCAAATTTATTCAGAAGGGAGTGTGTTGTGCTTCTTAGACACAGATATCTATGTCCTTCAACATGGTTGGGAAGTTTTCTACCATTATTTCTTCAAATATTCCTTCTGCCCCTTTTACTTTTTCAGACACCCATGATATGTATGTTTGCATGTCTCTTGCTGTCATTTAGTCCCTAAGACCCTGTTCAATTTTTTTCCATGCTTTTTTTCATCTGTTCTTTTGTATGTTCACTTTCGGGGACCATGTCTTCAAGCTCACTGATCCTTTCTTCTGCCTCCTCAGATCTGCTATTATATGCCTCAAGTGTATTTTTAATTTCAGTTTTTGTGCCTTTCATTCCCATAAGATCTGCTAGTTTTCTATGTATGCTTTAAAATTCTTCTTTGTGTTCACCCAGTTTCTTCTTAATATCCTTAATCTCTTTAGCCACCTCATTACATTTATTTAGGGAGATTTGTTTGAACATCTATGATTAGTTGTCTCAACTCCTTTATGTCATCTGGAGGCTTATCTTTGTCCTTTGACTGGGCCATATCTTTCTGTTTCTGTGTATAGATTGTCATTTTTTTGTTGGTGTCTTGGCATCTGGCTTACTAGATGTATTTATTCTGGGTGTAGTTTCTATCTTTAGTTTAGGGCTTTCTTGCACTTTCTTCCTTGGTGGTTGTGTATGAGGATTTGAGGATGTAGTTAGTACAGTAAGCTGTCAAATCTAAAGCTGCCAGTGTTGCACCAGGAACTGATGAAGCTTCTCCCACATTTCTCCTCTGCCAGGGATAAGGGCAGAGCCACAGCCTTGTGTAATAATCCAAGTTGTGCAGGCCAAGACCATCTGTAGTTGCCTGGATTGACTGATGCAGTTTTATAGCCCTTCCTCCCCTACCTTGGGCAGAGATGGAGATGCAGATGTGGGCAGCAATCTATGCTGGTTGGGTCCAAAATGACTTCTGTTGTCCAGGTAGACTGACATAGCACTGGCCCCCCTTCTCCCCTGCCAGGGTAGGGGATGGAATCTCTAGAGTGCCCAACAATCTAATCTGTGTGGGCTGAAAGTTCTTGCAATTGCCCTGAGAAGCTGAAGAGTACTCTCCCTTCCACTCTTTAGGGGGTGGGGATGGACTACAGACATCCAACAGTTCAGTTGGTGTAGGCTGGCAGTGCCTGCCATTACCTGGAGAAGCTGAAGAAACACCAGCCCCCACATATCCTATTGGGTGGTCAGGGTGTATCCACAAGTGCCCAACAGTTCAGTGCCTGTAGGCCAAAAGTACCTGAAGAAGCTGAAGAAACAACAGCTGCCATCTATCCTATTAGGGGATGGGGGTGGATCCACAGGCACCCTTCAGTCCAGTCCTTGCAGGCCCAAAGTGCCTGCTCTTGCCCAGAAAGGCTGAGGAAACACAGCTCTCCTCCTAGCCTACCTCAAGGCAGTAATGGGACTACAGATGTCTGACTATTCGGTCTGCGTGGGCCAACAGCACCTGCAGTTTCCCTGAGAGGCTGGGGAAACACTGCCTCCCTCTTGTCCTATCTGGGGTAGAGGTGAAGCCACAGGCATCCATGAGACAAGTTCGTGCAGGCCAAAATTACCTGCAATTGTCCTGTGAGGCTGAGGAAACCCCTGCCCCCTCGTATTCTATGGGGATTGGCGAGGGTGGAGATGGAATTGAAGGCACTCAACAAACCAGTTTGTGTGGGCTTAAAATGCCTGCAGTTGCCTGGAGAGGTTGAAGAAACACAGTGCCCCTCCTATCCTATTGGGGAGTGGGGATTGAGGCCCAGGTGTCTGACTATTCAGTCTGTGCTGGCTGAAAGCACCTGCAGTTGTATACAGAGGCTGGTGCTTCCTCCCAGCTTCTTCCCTGCTGGAGATGGGGCTGGGATCTAGGTTAGGGCTGTAATCTGATCTGTGTGGATTTTCAGTCAGCCCTGTTTCCCCTCATGCTGGGGGCAGAGTTAAAAATAGCAGCTACCGGCCTCTTTCCGACTTGGACAGATTCAAACTTTAACTGTTCTTAGGATTTTACTTTAGCCAGCCAAATTTACTAATCAGTAACTGAAGTCAGTACCCAACCATCTCTTCCTCCCCCATTTTTGGGAAAAGGAGCTGCCAACTTCAGCCATGGAATAGCTCCCGAGGCAGCTTGCACCACCAGTGGAGAATGGGTACCGGCCTCCGTGGCATGAAGTGCTCTACTCACAAAACTTCACTGCAGATGCGCAGTCTCCTTCTTCCATTCTTTCAAGGATGTTGCAGGATGCTCTTTTGGTTTCCTGGGCTCCCCAAACAGGCACTTTAGATAGCTCTGTTTAAATTACTAACTGCCCTGTAGGATGAGATGACTCTTGGAATACCTTACTCAGCCAACATCTTGGAATCCCCTATATTTTTTATGCAACTTTTATGTAATCTAAAACTTCTTCAAAATAAAGAGAAAAAAATGGCTTTTTGTTTCTCCACTTAGTTTATTAGAATTAAATCCCTAAGTATTCCCTTTTTCGACTAAACAAAATATAAAATTTAAAATTGTGACACCTTTGCATAGTTTACCTATCATTTCTCCCCATCAAATTAAAAAGGTAATTTGGGGGGAATGATATATTGCTGGGTCACTTAAAGTTTACTTATTTTTTTCTTTCTTTCTTTTTATTTTTATTTTTAACTGCTACGAAATCAGATTTATTGTTTTTTTTAAACTTTATTTTATACATTTAATAATTGAAAATATAAACAATTAAAAACTTAAAAGAAAACACAGCTGAATAAAAACATACATTTCTCAATTAGATGTACTGGACACATATAAATTTTTTTTTAATCATACAACATGTTACATAGTGTATTTGGTTCATAGTAATGCAATCATACATGGATTAATCTGGAGGACATTATATTGAGTGATGCAAGCCAGACACAAAAGGACAAATACTATTTTTTTCTTCTCAATAGTGAACATTGATCCATAATTTGATTACAGAATTTTAGAGTTACAAAATATAGATTAAGTAGATCAAACATTTGACATATCATTGTTACTCAATGTACTCAATATGATTTGTTTTTACAACCTATATTTAAAGAGGTTAGAATAGCCCTTTTCATAACATTTAAAAAGTTGGTTGAATAATATAAATGCTTCTAAAATAACGAAATTATGTGGATTCTTCGTAATTATATTGAAGTAGTAATGCTCCCACCCCTGGAAAAATAACTGGAAAATTTTCAGTCTGGAGATTTTCAAGAATAGCATGAATATCCTGAAGTCTGGAAATTTTCAGGCCTCCACTGACAGAGAGATGAACAAGGGAGTACCATATTCTTAATGAATACTCTCACTCAATGTGCTCTCAATGGCTCTTGCATTTATTTTTCATTTAATGCTTTCCACAAACCCATAAAAAGTATTTCCCTATTCCCATTTTATAGACTAGAAACTCACATAATAAGACATTTGCCTCCAGTATATAGCTAATACATGTGTATCAATTAAGGTATTCTGACCCTAAAATTATCCTCCCTTTACACCGAGGTGGATTAAATATAACAATAAATATATGAACCAGCAAATAAGAGACTTTATATTTTTATGTTTAAAATAATCATAAGAAACTAAAATATCCTGAAGTACTAAATTGTTTTGGAAGAGAAAAATAAATTAGTTTTTTTCCAAAGAAGGCAACTGTTTGATGTTCATGTAAAAGACATAGCCCAAATTTCTTTAATATACAAACCAAGAAATATATGCAGCCCAAACTTATCTTTTCTTGTTTTGGTTGCAAAATAACACATACTTGTAACAAAGGTGATGACTATACAAGTGTGTAAAATAAAAGGTAAATTTGCTCCCCCACAGCTTTCCTGTTCTCCAGTTGGCAATTAGCATACATCTTAAATATGCATGTATGTATGTACATTATTTATACACACAAACAGATATTAAAATGAAGACATCTTCAAAACCAAATTCTCTTTTTACAAATAAGTTTTGTTGATACATATTAATAAAGCATAAATCCATCCAAAGTATACAATTAATGGTATCCGGTATAATCACTTCATTCATTTTTGGAGGATTTTCATTATTCCAGTAATAATAATAATAATAAATAACAAAAACCAACCAACCAAACAAACAAACAAAATTCATCACCTCTCAATCTCTCTATGCTTCCCCTTCCGTACATAGGTGCTATTCTATTTCCTTCTCTCTAGTATATTTGTATTTATATTTTGTAAAACAATCATATATATGCAATATCACCCATATTTGTATTTTACATGAGGTTTCACTGTGTAAAACCAAATTCTTGATCTTCTCCTTAAGTCTGTTCTTCCAGGTTTCACTAGCCAGAAACCTGTAAACTACCCTTCATCCTCCTTTTTCTGCCACCTCCTATCCATGAATAATGTCCTACATTTTATCTACCAAGTGTCTTTGGAATCTGCCCACATCTCTCTATCCCTAACCCTCCTTTCTATCTATCCCCTTCCAAACCAAGCTGCCTTTATAGATTTCCAGGATGAATTGTAACAGATCTGCCCTCTTGACACATGTCTGCCATTGCCGTTTTCTAAGGCATGCTCAGCTATACAATCACAGTGATCCTCTAAAAATTCAAGTCTTATATCATTCCCCCGGCTGAAGACCCAGGCATGCCTGCCTTTTTTCCCCTTTCTTACTGAAGACCAACAGCCATATGTATCACCACCATCCTCATTTAACTGGGTCCTCGAGGTCTCCTAAAATATGTTCTTCCACCTGCCTGGGACCTTTGCAGGTAAGGCTCCCTCTACTTGGAAATTTTCTGCACAGATCTCACTGTCACCAAACTAATATTATGCTCTTCTTCAAATCTCAAACTTCATTCCCTCAGGAAGCCTTTCCTGGCCCCTCTGGCATGCTCAGATCCCCCTGCTATATGCTATCTCAATACCCTGTACCTTTACTTCATAACACTGCTTGAAGCTTTAAATTACACGTGTATTTATTCTTTAACTTGCCTGTAAGTTCCTTAAGGCAGAAACGGGCATTTATTTTGCTCACTCTTATATCCTCAATGTTTTAACATAGTAGCTGACACATGCTCAATACATTTTGGATGAGTGAATGAATACTTATAGTATTTCTAAACACAAATTGAATCATACCAGTTATAATATACTGGATACATTTTGCTACAACTTCATGTTTTCTACTGTTTTCTGTGACATTAAATATTAGTATATTATATATGATTTATGTATATATTTTTATATTATAGAATATAGATAATATAATTGCATGCTATGTAACATATTACTTATATATTTATTAATTTTTTTTTATTTTTATTTTTTATTTTTTTTAAG
>JAQZBX010020008.1:0-23885 GCA_029593785.1 Cabassous unicinctus
TGTCTTTTTTCTATTTTTTTAAAGTCTTATAAATTTTTGTCCCTCAATTCTTCTATTACTGCTTGTTTTCATATTTATTTGATTGTTTGTAGTGAACAATTTTGAATCACTTTTAAATTCCTTCTTTATATATTTTTCAGATATTTTCTTTGGGGTTACCATGGGACTTAAATGTGACATCCTAAATCTATAATAATCATGTTTACTGTGATACTAATTTTCCTGCAATAACATACAAAACTATGTTTCTATACTCCTTTATTCCCCCCCTTTTTGTTATACTTGTTACAAATTATATCTTTATAAATTGTGTGTCCAAATCTATAGATTTACTACAATTTTTAAAAACAAATCAATTTTATTGATACATATTAATAAAACATACACTTTATCCAAAGTGCAAAAAGTATACAATCAAAGGTATTTGGTATACCATAGTTATGTGTTCATCACTTCAATAATTATTAAAGCATTTTCATTATTTCAATAATAATAATAAACAAAAAACAGACAAACAAACAAGAAAATTCCTCACCTCTCAATCTCTCTGCTTCCCCTGCTGTACATAGCTGCTATTTCTTGCACAATTATTTGTTTGTTTATTAAGCAGTTTTACTGAGATATATTCACATCCCATATGATCTATCCAAAGTGTATAATCAATGGTTGTTTTTTTCAGCTGTTGAAAAGTCCTTTATTGTAAAATTGTAAAATAAATAGAAAAATAGATTGAAAGAAATTACAAATTTTAAGAAAGAGTGCAAGGCCAGGTTAGATTTAACATAATAAATTATAAAAAATAGATGTCAGCAACAAACATTTATAAACATAAATAATAATTCAAATATAATAGAAATTAATTATAACATAGTTAAATATGTGTGCAGAACATCTGAATTAGAAAATACAGAATAACAGAAAGAAAGAGAGTGGAAAAAATGGAACAGAGTCTCAGGAAATTGAATGACAATGTAAAATGCACAAACATTCACGTTATCAGTGTCTGAAAAGAAGAGAATGGAAAAGGGGCAGAAAGAATATCTGAGGAAATAATAACTGAAAACTTCCCAACCCTTATGAAAGACATAAATATCAATATCCAAGAAGGACAACACACCCCAAACAGGATAAATCCAAATAGACCTACCTGAATACACCTACTATTCAGAATGACAAATATCATAGATAAAGAGGGGATTTTGAAAGCAGTAAGAGAAAAGCAAAGCATCATAAACAAGGGAAAATCAATAAGATTAAGCACCAAACTCTCGTCAGAAACTATGGAGCTGAGAAGAAAATTGCATGATGTATTTAAGGTACTGAAAGAGAAAAACTCCCAGCCAAGAATTCTTTGGCAGGCAAAACTGTCCTTCAAAAATAGGGTTCCATTTTTTCCATTCTCTTCTCTTTCTGTTCTCCTGTCTTTTCCAGTTCAGATGCATGGAATATCTTTCCCAATCTTTCACTTTTAACCTGGTTGTGTCCTTACATCTGAGGTGGGTCTCTTGTAGACAACATATAGATGGCTCATATTTTTTTTTATCCATTGTATCAGTCTCTGTCTTTTGACTAGGGAGTTTAATACATTAACATTCAGTGTTATTACTGTGAAGGTATTCCATGCAAATAGTAACCAAAAAAGAGCTGGAGTAGATCAGATAAATGTAAAGTAACAATATTATAGTATACGAAAAATAATTACTCAGTGCAACTGGCAAATTGTGATTAGTAGTCTGTAACTTTTTTCATAAAAAATAAGCACTTGCTTTTAGTTAATTAAGAGATTCTTTAATTAAAATAATCTCTAATAAAATAATCTATCTGGATCGATAATGATTTAGCATGACTACTGTTGAACAAGATATTGAGTTTTTCTACCTCATAAAATTATGAGTTGGCAAATTGTTGTGTGCTGTAATTCATTCCAATAAGATGTGAAGAATTCCCAAATAGGAATTTGATTATCCAGAAAGAATTTGGCCTAATAGGAAATTAAATAACTAAACCAATAATTTATTTCATTCTTCAAGATTATTATGTCCAATAGTTCAAGCTGTAATATAAAAAAGAACTTTGCTGATGTCTAGGCATCTGACTATATTGATGAATTTACTCTGATGGCTAATTTTTCTCTCTTGCCTATTGTGCTTTTTTAATTTCACAGCTCTTCTTTAATATTTGGTTCAACTTATTCTAAGTCTTTAAAATTGTCCAGCTTCCATTTTCAAAATTAGGCCAGGTACTCACTAGTGGGGTACAGATTTTCTCCTAGGGTTTATATACAGAGAGAGCGAATAGTTTGTGTCCATGCAATTTACAGCAGCTGGCACTAGTCAGTGCACTTTTCCACAGAGGTGTTTCAGTCTCAGCTTTCCTGTGTTCCTGTTCAAGACGGGATCTGCTGGCCAAATTCACTGAAGAAAATCACCCCAACCTCCCCTCCCTTTTCCATTGAAACAGCTGACAGGGAGAGAGACGTCTGTTCCCCTCTCAGTTGGCTGCAGTGAGCCAGGTGTTTTATCTGAGCTTAATATATCGGGGATGGGTGAAGGGAGCCTTTCCTGGCTGCCACAGGGGTTTGGTAACTCACGTTTGTCATTTTAGCTTCTTTGTCTCTCTGTCCCTCACCCTCCTGGGAGTTGTAGTACTTTCCTGGTCTGCAGACTCCCAAAGCAGGTCCCTCGGGCAGCTTTTGGCTCTTTCTCAGTTGGTTTTTGAGAGCATTCAGCTCTGCCTGTTAGTCCATCACCATCTTCCCACAATCCTCCTAGATTTACTATTATATTTTATGCATTTGCATTTAGAATCTGTAAGAAGTAAAAAAGGGAGTTACATAATAAAAATAGAATACCATAGTACTAACATTTACTGGAGATTTTTATTTCTTTATGCCATTTCAATCTACTGTCTAATGTTCTTTTCTTTCAATATGAAGAACTCTCTTTAGTATACTTAAAGGACAGGTTTAGTGGTGATAAGCCCCATTAGCTTTTGTTTATAGGAATGTCTTAATCTATCCTTCTGTTTTGAAATTCTTACCAAACATAATGTCCTTGGTTGGCAATTATTTTTTTTTAGCCCTTTAAATATCTCATCCCACTGCCTTCTTACCTCCTGGTTTGTGATGAGAAATTGGCACTTAATCTTCTTGGGGTCACCTTGCATATTACATGCTGTTTTTCTCTTTCAGCTTTCAGAACTCTTTCCTTGTCCTTGGCATTCAACAGTTTGATTACTGTGTCTGGGAGTGGTTTTGAATTTATCTTGTTTAGGTTAATTGGGATTCTTGAATTTATGTATTTATGTCTTTCCATTTGAGAAGTCTTCAGCCATTTTATCTTTGAATATCTTCTCCCTCCCTCCCTCCCTCCCTCCCTCCCTTCCTTCCTTCCTTCCTTCCTTCTTTTATTTCTTTCTTCTCCTTCCAGACTCCAATAATGCATATATTGGTACTCCTCATGGTGTCCCACATATCTCCTATGTGGTAATTACTTTTCTTCATTCCTTTTTCTTTCAGTTCTTAAGCCTGAATAATTTTACTTGTCTTATCTTTGAGTTCAATGATTCTTTTTTTAAGCCAGCAGCAAACTTCCATTGAAGCCATCTGGCAAATTTTTTATTTCTTTTATTGTACTCTTAAATTCCAGTATTTCTGTTTGTTTCCTTCTAAAATTTCTATGTTTATTGAGATTTTTATTTTGTTCATGTATCTTTTTCCTGATATCCTTTACTTCTTTCTCCATTTTTTTCCATTTGCTCTTTGAGCATATTGAAGATCTTTTCTCCCCAAGTCTTTGATATGTCCAAAGTCTGGTCTTCTTTGTTGATGGCCTCTGCAGTTTTATTTTGTCTCTTTGGGTGGCCCATTATTTCATGTTACTTTGTCTTGTAATCTTTTGTTGCACACCGTGCATTTTTATATTTTAAAGGTTTAACTGTGGGATTTAGTTCCTGAGCTGTGAGCTCTCTGTTCCTTAAGTTTGTATCCAGCTAGTGATATGACAGAGATTTCCTTGAATGCCAGGAGCTAATAAAAACAAACAATCTAAAGCAAAAACCACCTTTTGTATTTATTGTTTTTGCAAATTGGTCCTCTGTTGACTGGTGCCCTCCTTCATAATTTAGCTTCCTACCAAGAAGATGAACCCTAGGTAAAAGTCTGCCTTTTCTGAGAATGCATCTTGTCCTCGGCATGTGCTTGTGACCTTAGGAATTCCATTTACAGAGATCTAAATGTCCCATTTACTCCCTTTGAAATAAACTTTCCCCCTTCATGGCTATTCCAGTGCTTGTTTTGAAGCTTGTAATCCTTTGTCCCACATTTTTTCAATTTCATTACTTCTTACACAGCTTTAGTTTTCCACAAGTCGCTTCCGTGAGTAAGGCAAATTCTGGAATGGCAAGCTAGAGATTATTGTCCTGATTCAGTCTTTCAGTTTGCCCCCAGAAAGACTGGCACTAATGTACATGTACCCCAGTATTTCCTTGACTTGTGGCCCACCTCCATCTTCAAAACTAACAATGGCTAGTTGAGTCTTGCTCACAACCCATCTGACACTGACTCTTCTGCCTTCTTCTATCACCTTTGATGACTTTGTGATTACATTGGGCCCACCTGGATAATCCAAGATAATCTCCTTATTTTAAGGTCATATGATTAGCAACTGTAATTCCATTTGTTAACTTAAGTCTCCTTTGTCACATAAGGTGACACATTAACAGTTTCTGGGAATTAGGACATGGACATCTCTTAATGGAGGAGGAAAAGGGAAAGAGGAATTTATATAAAGTCCCTGAGGTTGGATGGAACTTGGCCAATTAAAGGAAATAAATGCTACTGTGAATGGAACTTAGCACACAAGAAGGCTGGTAGTTGAGATAATGTTGAGAGGTATACAGAGGCATCTGAATTATGTAGATCATGTTCAATACATACATACATACATATATATATATATATATATACATACACACACACATACACATATATATATGTATAAAGAAAATATTTGTGTAATTTTCAGTGCAGTGGAAAATCTTTAGGGCCTTTAGAGTAGGAGAGTGAAGGACTTTTGAGTTGAAAGTGGACTGGAGAGGGTAAGAGTAGAACAGAAGGACCACTTAAAAGCCATTTTTGTCATTATGTTGAGAACTGATAATAGTTTGGATAATCATGGAGCAAATGGAGCAAAAGCAGATGGAAATGGAGCAAAGCTGATGCTTTAAAATGAACCACTTGTAAATATGCTTGTCAGAATTTAGGAATGTTTATGAGGGTGTTAGTAATTGTGAAGGAGAAGATATCAAAGATAGTTGCTTTTTCTCTCTCCTCTTTCTCCTCTATTTACCCTCTCCCTCCGTCTCCTTTTCTTCCTCCTCCTTATTCTCCTCATACTCCTTCTTCTTCTTTCCTGGTTTATGCAACTGATGAAGAAAAACTAGAAGACATAAAGAGTATGTGATAATCTTTAGCACCATTTAATTTGTGCTTCATGGTTCCTTTAATGTTTGGCTTTAAAATATTTAAACCATTTTTTAAAATGAGCATGAATTCTGTTGTGTGTGTAAAGCAGAAATCTTGAGTTTGAGCTCTGGGTCTGCCAGTCATTACTATGTACTCTTGCACAAATTGTTTAATTTGCTTCCTTATCAGAAAAATAGAGAACAATAATCATACCTATTTTCCCTACCAACTCCAGAGGAGCTGTAAATATTTGTTTTTATTACTACACTCTATTTTTATTGTCTAGAATAGTGCTATCATCTAGTAAATAGTCAATAAATATTGGTGGAAAGAATTAAAGAACTAAATGGTCTAACAATTTGAAAGAGTTTAGCAAGATGCCTCACATATGGCAAATGCTCATTAAATATTTCGTAGTAAGTAATTTCCTGGTAATAGCAAAAGAAGCAGCAGAAGCAGAAGTAGAAATTTTGTCATTAACGGTAGTGATAATGGTGCTGGTGATAGAGATATTGTTATTAGTAATAAAAATAATAGCAACATTTATTGAGCTTGCACTATATGTCAGGCACATGAATTATCTAATGTGATTACTCAACAATTCTACTTATTATTTTAATTTCATGAATAAGAAAAATGAAGCTAAGTATTTTAAAGTTATTATGACTAATTATGGCAACTTAGAGTATACATAGTGATTTCATTTTAGATAATTTAAACTAGTCTGCTTTTTTCTTTCAGATGTTATAGTTGATATTATATCCCCATACTTGCCTGGGTTGCTAGGAACCTTAGATTTAAATTTTCAGCTCACCTTTAACAATATTAGGAACATATGGTATATATTTATTGTATTTATTATATTCCTGGCCTTATTTCCAGGTTCCTATTTTCCATTTTTCCTACTTTCCTAGACTATTAATTTATGTCTTTTAGTGTATATACTTTTGAAAGCTACCTAAAAATAAAAATCAAGGATACATAAAAACACATTTTCTTCACTTGCATTATTTCCTGTTATTTGCATATGAACCCTTTGGATAAGGCAAGATTATCATCTACATTTTCACACATGAGGAAACTGAGTTTTCAAGAAGTTAACAAGACTTGAGCAAGATAACAACTAAGATTCCATTCAGAAATGAAATGTTCCATTACTTTGTTTTGTTTTTATCTTTACATTTTTATCATTGAACTGCCCTCTTGTCATTTAAGGTAGGTTAGGAAGCCAAATATTGATAAACTTTTTCTTTATGAGGGAAAACAAATGCCTGTTTCTAAATTACTTTTTGTTTCCAGTTTCTAATAATACCTTGTCCTGCTCTGATGTCTAGGATTCTACTCTTAACAAAACTGTTGTAAAATTATTAAGATTGCAACAGTCCGTCAGCTGATGAATGGATAAACAAAATGTGGTATATACATACAAAAGAATATTATTCAGCCTTAAAAAGTAATGAAGTCCTGATGCATACGATAACATGGACTTTATGTTTAGGACATTATGCTGAGTGAAATAAGCCAGAAATAAAAAAAGGCAAATATTGCATGATCTTATATGAACTAATTATAATAATCAAATTCATAGAGTTAGAATCTTGAATATAGATTACCAGGGGATAGATTGGGTCTAGAGTTTGAAAAGTAGATGCTTAATTTGTACAGAATTTCTATTTATGTCAATGGTTAAGGTTTGGAAATGGATGGTGGTGATGGTAGCACAATATTGTGAGTATAATTAACAGCACTGTGTTATATAAGTGAATATGGTTAAAAGGGGAAACTTTAGGTTGCATATGTTACTAGAATAAAAATTAAAAGGTAAATCATAGGACTGTATAAAACAGTGAACTCTATTATAGACAATGGTCTACAGTTAATAGTATAAGCATGTTCTTTCATGAATTATAACAAAGGAATGACACTGTTACAATGTGTTAATAATAGGAAGCCATATGGGAAAAAACATACCTAATGTAAACTATGGATAATAGTTAACAGTATGATTTTAATAATATTTCATCAATTGTAACAGAGGTAACTGCTGTTAAAAAATAGTACAATTATTAAAAAGTACTATCATCAATTGCAACAAATGTTCCACACCAGTGCAAGGTTTTGGTGGTGGGACAGTGTATGGGAATCCTGTACTTTATGCATGATTGTTCTATAAACCAATAAGGCTAATAAAAAAATAGAGATCTCAGCAGTGAAAATTATATCAGTTCTAAATATCAAATTCTAGGGTCAGTGTTATTTAAACCTTGTTTAAGGTGAGTTTTGTAGCCATAATACAATTAGTCATAAAATGGATAAAACAAATCACATTCTGGACAGCCAGCCACTGTGCACTCTTCCCTCCAGGCATTCTCCGAGCCCTTTGTCTTGGACTTACATAGTCACTGTCTAGACAAACTGTTGTAGTAGTGCTCCCCTGTCGTAGTAGTGCGCCCCTGAATGAATCTGTCCAATATGCTAAAATAAAAATGTACCTGTGTGACCAATTTAAATCATATGAGGATATGCACACATGAAATTGTAGAGGAAAGTCTAAGGGAACATGTTTGTCATTTTGGTATTCTTCCTGTGAGTTCACTACTCTCAGAAAACTATAGGAGGCCATGTGATCAGATGGGGCTATGGACTAGTTCTTTGGCTGAAACATCTAAATTGTTTTTAACAAGGATTTTCAGAGAGGAGAAGAAATTCTTCAAATGTGACTATTAAAGATTTTATGTTTGTTTTTATTTTTCAATGGGCTCTTAAAAGTCAATATTCAAATAAGTTATTGTGGGAGAAGTAATTTCATTTTCACACTTATTTCAGCTTTGGTGGGACAACTGAATCAGGGTTTTAAAAATTTATATCACTGCAGGAAGCTCCTTATATCACGGTACACCCCAGGTGGGTCTGTCAGAAGTGAATAATGATAGCTGGGACCCTCTTTTCAGTCTACTTTCCTTTACAGAGCTTGTTTCTTTTTATTAAATTTGTTAAACAGTTCATCACTTTGGTCTCTAAGCTTTCTTCTTTATTATTGTATGGATTTAAAAGTGATACCATTTTGTCTGTAAGTGTAATGTAAAAAATGCATGGGGGACCTGGTGTGAATGCAAGGCACCTCCTTTGTTTGTATTCTCCAGAGGCGTATTACTCATATGTTAGTTTAACACATCCCCACAGGCAACAACTCATTGCTTAAAGTTAAGAAATATGAATCCTTACACTAAGCCATAAGCTATTTAGCTTACCAGCAATTGAATTTAAAAGATTTAGGTTGTGAGTCCAGCTGTAACATTGGAAACAAAGCATTTATAGTAATAAGGACATATGGAAATTTGAGGAAGCTGCGCATATCCAAGAAACTTAGACCCTTTGTTCTTAGTTAGAACGTGTACATTTTCTTCATTATTCATATTAACCTTCAAAGTTCCATTGAAATTCCATTATGATGTTTATCTGAGTGTGAATTTATATCCTATGCATATTTACAGAATATTATTGACACACTGATCTTTTCAAAAATCTTTAAAAATATTTATTTCTCGTTTAAAACATTTTTAATCATTCCTCAATTGTATTCACCTGTGAGGTAGTCTCAATTTTATTAATATATGGCTAGGATTGAGTTCTTTGTGATTTTCTGAGTCAAATTACTGATCAGTTGTGAAAAAAAAAAGCATCTTAGAGGTCAGTGCTAAATGTGATCATGAGTTTTACAGTTTCAGTCTTTTAAAATAGCGTCTTGTTCTATCCAGGATTTACTGCCTCCTTTCAGGCTGATGTCTGGGTCAGAACGTGGATGATGCTAGCAGACAAGCTTGGTGCCCAGAGCAGTTTCTGTGATAAGTTTGCTTGGCCACCACCAATTCCACAGCCTTTTAAACTCCACTTCAGAGGTCACATGGGTCTTATTAAACATGGCCATTCTTTGTATTCAGCAAAACTGAACTGGAGGACAAAGAATTTTTCTTTCAGGGCCTCTGCCCTAGCCCTTGAAGTCCATTTTTTTCTTTGCTTGCACTGTTTTCCCAGTGATACAATGAAGGAGAAATCTTGCTGAGAATGCCTGGTAAATCATTCAAAAAGATGCTCCTTCTCCACAAATTTAAGCAAAAGTGAAAATTGGTCCTCCATAAGCATGGCATCTAATTGATAACTAGCATGCATTTTGGAAAGGATGTACATAGTCTTAGCAATTTAATATGCTAATCAGTTCAAACAAAATACTTTTGTTTGGGGTCACCTAACAATCAGGTCTTAGTCATACCTAAAGTTTGACAGTCCCTAGTTATGTAATGTTTCAATTATGTTATGGATTGGCACTTGACTTAATCAGGGTTTCCCTTAGCTGTATGATTATGCGTAATTCAAAGCTAGATCTCAATTGTTTATTTTACCTTACTATTAGACATAGAATGACAAATTTTACTTGATAAATATTCAGAATATACATTAACTTTTCTATAATCCTTGTCATGGGCAAATGATTTTTTTTTCTGGAAGTTACCCACAGGTCTTGAGAATGAGATGAGAAAAAAGTTGTATTAGAATTAGATAATTTTATATATCCAGACAAAACAGTTTCAAGTGTTTTGTCTATTTTACTTTGTTTCCAATTTGTAGGCACATCCAACCGCCGTTAGGGAGATTTACAGTTTTTCTAGTCAGAGATTGGTTTACTTGAAGACTTGGGATATGTGTGTTTTAACAGATAATTAACTCAGTTATTTTTAGAATTTTTAGAAATCCTCATCTTCAAATTGCCTTTATATTATTTTTCACACTCACATTAAGCAGTGTTTGATTTTATTCACAAAAGGCCCAATTAGGTGGTAAGCAAAGGAAGTAAAACACATTTTAAGGACTAAAATTCTCCTCTGAGGAATCTTCCTTTTTCCAGAATATGAATAATGTACCACATATGGATGAGTAATTTACTCAGCGTGCTATAAAGGTTCTTATTATTTCAACCAAGTAAAGTTTTAGAATTTGCAAAAGGGATTAATAGATTGATCTATTTGGGGAAGAGATTTGATGTGCTCACATTCATTTTTATGGGCATTCACTGCAGAAATGTTGGGAAGAAATATTTTAGTCATTGTAGAAATGTCATTTATCACTTCTTGTTACATGGATTGAGATGTTCCAAGTCATTTCTTCAGTTCCTCTTTGTCTTAAATTCCTGCTGGGTTCACAGTAGTAATCTTCAAGAAAGAGTGCTAAAGTCAGGTAGCAAAGGTTTACTCAGGGACTCTGAAGTTTCAGACATGTAATTTCTCTTTTATCTTCCTTTCCTGTTCATTTTTTCTGCTACTCTTGCTTGGATGTACAGTTGTGACTGAGCAGATGTTTTAGCAAACACGGCTTCCCCCACACGCTCCCGGGAAAGATCTAAATCTATCAATTTTATTAATGTTTGTCATCTGGCTAATGGCCTCCCTGTTCTCAATTGTTGGTTGACACTTCAAATTAAGGACCCTATGTTATTTCACTTCTGTTCACTGCACATTAACGTGGCTTTTTCTACTTTATCTTTGATGACAGGGCTTAGGTGTTATTGTCAACAGAAATTTCACATTCTCCCAGGTAAATAAAAAATTGATGGTAAAAGTGTAAACAAAATAAAAGTAAATTTTAAAATGTAATGTAAAATATAATTCTTTAATAAATGTGAAAATATTGAACGTTATAAGACAGAAAAATATATAGCTGACATGAGTGGCAACTTTTCTGAAAGAAAGGCTGAAGCCAATTCCCAAAGTGAAATGTGCTGATATTTGCAAATTTACTCAAAAGAATATTTCCCACTTGTGATTGGAAAACAAAATTATTTTTGGATACTTTTCTCTCGCCTTCCTATATATAAATCACCAAATTTTGACAATAATGTATTTTCAGGTCTTTTAAAACTATACATTTCTCTTCACTTCCAGTTGCCACATGGTTTAGCTAGACACTTCACAAAGTAATTAATGTCATAAACGGACACTCACTCAAGAAGACACATGGGAAGAGAGAGAGCTCTGTCGTGTTTGATCCTGGGACCCCAGGGAGAGATGAGCCAAGATGAGCCATTCACCAAATAGATTGCAGCTGACCTTGTGAAGAGACTAGAACAGCTGAGCAGCTGAGAAAGCCTAGAAAGAAACAAGCCCTATGCCAGAGACTGATATAGGAAGCCCTGAGAGACAAGCTCTATTCCAGCCTACAGCTTAGGTCAGGAAGAAGCTGGGCCCATGGAACCTTCAGAGAAAAAGGAAGCCCAGGAAGGAGAAAGTAGGCAGAGATCAGAGACCATCTTTCTTCAACATGTGTCAATTCACTTTGGTGAGAAAGCAACCTTGAGTTGGACTCTTTAGGGCCTTGTAACTCTAAGACTTTATCCCAAATAAATACTTTTTATATTAAAAAAATTAGTGTCAAAGCTTCCTAATGATTATTCTTGTGTTAAAATTTTCATCCCTTTAGTCTGTTCTGTTCACCAATATTGGTTTATTCTTCTTAAAACACTATCTTCTTGCATCATATTATCCTGTTGGAAAACCAACAGTTGTTCCCTAAAGTTTACTCTATCAAAGTTGAACTTTTCAGATGAACATTAATGGTATGCATAATAGTCTATTGTTTTCTAATCTTATTTTCCATACATTTCCCTTACATTTGCGTTAGATTCATTTCTTCATTCTCATTTCAATCTTTATTCTGATATTATGCTAATTTATCTACTTAAGATTCTCTCTCTGCCTACTCAAATACAGTCTTCTGAGATTTCTTAACACAAATCTCTTCCATGAACTAATTAACCCAACCCACATTAGCTAACCCCATCTATTCTGGTTTGTTTGTTTTTTTTTTGGAAAGAATATAATCATCCTTTTTATATGGCATGATTTTCTACATTACCGCCCCCCCCCCCAAAAAAAAGAATGGCTGTCAAGACTAATAAAACTCCAATAAGACTACTAGGCAAGCTTAAAAATAATTAAGAGCTTTCCTAAATTCCAGAAATATTCAGTTAAAATAACAATAAAAAGCCCACATTGCCAAGAATAATAAACACCAAGAAATAAAGATAATGAGAAATAGATAAGATCTCTATAAGAAAACCATAAAATTTCACAGGACACCAACTTTATAGGCTAAAAAGACTTGACTAAATGGAAAGTCACACCAACCTCTTAATGAAAAAAATTGATATTATTCAATTTCCCTCACATTAACCCACATATTTCATATAATGTAAATAAAAATACCAATAAGATCATTTTGGGCATGTCTTTTTTTGTGAGGGAGACTCAAGTTATCTTAAAGTTTATTGGGGATTATAAACATTTAAGAAGAGCCATTTAAATTTTTTAAAAGGAAACATAATTAAGGGGAGGCTATATTCTAATAGATAACAAAATTATTTTAAAGGTAGCAGAAGAAATAATCAAATACTGACTAAAGACCTACTCTGTGATTAGCACTGAGCTAATATGATATGATTATCATCTCCCATCATTTACCCCTCTGAAAAGGTAAGACTATCAGGGACTCCTCTGAAAGCAATATACCAGAAATGGGTTGGCTTTTACAATGGGATATTTTTTTAGCTTACAAGTTTGCAGTTCCAAGGTTGTGAAAATGTCCAAATCAAGGTTTCATCAAGATGATACCTTTTTCCTGAATCCCAGGTGCCCGTGATCCAGGACTCCTCTGTCACATGGCAAGGCACATGGTGGCCTTTGCTTTTTTTCCCATTCTCTCCCAGGTATCTTTGCTTCCAGCTTCTTGCTTCCATGGCTTTCTTTTTTTCTCTCTGTATTCATCCCGTTTATAAAGGACTCCAGTATGAGGATTAAGACCCATCCTGGGCCATGCCTGAACTGAAGTAACCTAACCAAAAGACCTTACATACAATAGGTTTACAGCCACAGGAATGGGTTTACTTTAAAAACATACTTTTCTGGGGTCCATACAGCTTTAACACCACACTTGCCCCTCTTAGCACCTTGGCTCAGTTTTTTTTCCTAGATCAGTTTTGTTTTTTAATTTTTAATTTAAAAAAAATAAGCTTTAAATTACATAAATGTTACATTAAAAATATAGGGGATTCTCATATGCTCCACCCCCTCGTCCTCCCACACTTTCTCATGTCAACAACAACATTCATTAGTGTGGTACATTTGCAAAGATTGATGAACACAAATTGAAGCATTGCTACTAATCATGGACTATAGATTACCTTATTGTTTACACTCTATCCCACACAATTTTGTAGGTTATGACAAAATATATAATGGCCTGTATCCATCATTGCAGTGGCATGCAGGACAACTCCAATGTCCCGAAAATGCCACCACTTTTCCCTCTCCCATCCCTCAGAACCTCTGGTGACACTGCCTTTATATCAATGATAAGAGTTCTTCCATTGCTAGAATAATAATAAGTCTATAGGAGAGTAATAATAAGTCTACTTTAGTCCACTGATCATTCCACAGTCTTGAGGATTTGGGCATGGTGATGCCCACTCTGTTTCTAATTCAGAGGGGGCCTAGGTCCCATGGGGCAGATGGATGGAACTATCTTGCTTGCAGTTGCAGACACTCTCTCTTCCTTGAGATGGGCATTGTCCATTATCATCTCCATGTTAGTTGTCCTGGGTGAGTCCAATGAACAGGAGAGTAGGTGTTGCAACTCTGCTGAGTTACAGGACTCAAGTGGCACATGTACAAACCAAAGATTTGAGTTCCTGAGACATATATTTAATAAGTATAATGCTAATTATAGGTTCAAATAAAAGGGAGCTAACCCCATCTTTTGATTCCTGGAACTCAAGGCACACCTGATAATATATTAGATTATAGGCTTTTTTCATATTTATATTAGTGGCTTTGACTTTTTGCAAGAACACAAAAGTCCATGTAATTTTTCCACATAACATGGTGAGGCATAAATTTGAATCACACATGCCTTAAAGCTAGTGTGGTCTAGTCAGTCACTTAGTAATGAACAAAATAGCTAACACTTTATGTCTCTGCTTATATTTACATTTACATTCTTTTGTAAAGTAATAAAATTTTTATTTCATATGAAAAGTATCATCTTTCCCATAAAAAATCCTTGCCAATATCCTGTTTGGATATTCAAACAGGATTCTAGATGATTCTCTCAATGATGTCAATTTCTTATATGCAGTCTTATATGGTTTTCCAGTTGTTTCATCTATAGCTATCCAGTCTCCCCAGCCAACCAATAAAATTCACAGAAGACTAAACTATGTAAGAGAATTCTCTATCCAAAAAGCTTCCAGCAGAGTGCAAGGAAGAATAGAATTACATACATCATAATCATTTGATTATGATTTACTAAAATCATACTAAACAAAAGTACATTAATCACTGTGGTGGTGAATTTCATGTGTCGTCTTTGTTAGGTTATAGTGTCCAGTCACTTGGTTAAGAAAGCACTAGCTTGATAGTTACTGTGAAAGTATTTCATAGATGGATTTGCACATCTAGACATATAGACAATTGATTGCATCTACTGCTGATTGCATCTACAATCAACAAAAGAGATTGCCCCGAGCAGTAAGCGGATCTCCTTATTCAATCAGTTAGAGGTCTTAAAGCCTGAACTGAAGATTTCAGAAGTCAGAAAGAAAAAGTTCTGCCTCTACTTCATCCAGCCAGCTTCTCCTGGGGAATTCAACTTCATTTTCAATGAAGTTTCCAATTTGCAGCTTTCCCTATGGAATTCAAAACTTGCCAATCCCCACAGTCACATAAGTCAATCCTATAATAAATATATAACCTGTGAGCTCTGTTTCTATGGGTAACCCTGAGTAATACAGATTTTGGTGCTGAGAATGGTTCTTGAGAAACAGAGTTTTAATTATGAGATTTCTGAATTTGTTCTGGGGTTTAGGAAATTGGTTCTCTAATCTGATTAGATTTTAAGCCACTAGTGACTCTGTTTCTAGTGATCAAGAGAGCACTGACAGTCAGTAGTGTGATTTAGCAAGGGATATAGAAACTATCACCACGGATACTCCTATTCAAATGCTTATAAGAGGAAAGGCTCTGGTGTATTTGATACTTTAGCAGATTTTTATGAAATTAAAAAATTTAATGATGTTGGTAGGGTTTTCCTGAGTACATTGGACAAAGTCTTTAAAGAAAAGGATGAGCTCAGGGCCTCAAATTCAAATTCTTAGCTCAAGGCTGCATGAATGGTGTCAAAGTTTCTATGTGTGCATGGAATAAACTCTTATTCCTTATAGTCACAGAGCTGAGATTCCTGAAACCCAAATGCAGAGTCTCGTCATACCAGTAGCTGAATTACAATGCAAATTGAATTCTTAACCTAGCAGGGTGTCTTCTGTTAAAGTGAGGACATTGATTGATAAGGAATGGGATCCTGAAAGCAAGAAAGGGGACATATGGCTGATCATGATGATAGTGGAGACATAAAACATCTAAATTTTGGTGAGTTTTCTTTGTCCCAGAAACCTGTAATGGCATACCTTGTGGAATTAAACAACTCACCTCAGTCTGAGGAGATTAATTTTGCTTTGTCTAATAAACCTGTAATTGCCTTTCCTGAGGAAACAGCCCTCACATCTCCCTCTGAGATTAACCCTGTTTCACCAGATGAAACTATAGTGAAATATCCTGATGTGGTTATCTTATAAAATACTGCTAATTCTTCTCATTATCCAACTTCACCACCCTTCTTTGCCTTCAGAACTATAAAGAGATTGAATTCCCAACAGGCCCCAAAAGAGAGGACATCACCATGACAGAAGTTAGAGATACAAGCCACAGAACCCCAAGGCTTGCTATCAGCCAGCACCAGAACATTACAGATTCCCAGAGAAGGCAAGCCTTGCTCTTATCTTGATTCTGTACCTCTCCTAGACTCAAAACCACGTGCCAAAAATTTATTATGTAGTATTTGTCATGGTAGCATGACAAACTAAGATAATCATCTACTAAGCAATGTGCCCATTATTAGAGATATTTTACCCACTGTCAGGAGCTTAGTATCCATGATGAATGCTATGCTATATGACCAAATTTCACTTGTCTCTCAGTTTATGTGAGAAGTCTCTCCAAAAAACTTAAATTGACATTAAAGTTATTACAAAAATCTAAAACAATTTAGATTTCTAGTAGGTTGAACCATAATGTCAGGCTTGTTCTTTTCTGATATTTCATATATAAATAATAAATTTTGATGGAAATATAAGTATATTAAAACACATTTATCCAATTAATAAAGATGCTGTGACCATGCCCATATTGTTTTAGTTTATGTATAGCTATATTCTTAATTTTCTCTCATTATATGGATTTAGATAAGACTGAGTAGAACTTTCCTTAATCTTTTTAAAATTGTCAGTATTATTGTATATTTTTACTAAAGTGAAATACATGGTAGGTAAAAATGGTCTTCTGGTCTGTTAGCATATCTTATAACTTTCATCTTGGCATAAAGGTTATTAGGCTTTCACTGCTTCTTTATCTTGGAGACTTCTTGAGGTGTTAACTGAGATATTTCAGTCATGACGTCAGTTGAAAATTCAGGGAAGATAGCTCCGGGGTTTGGTGCCTTGCCTGTGGGCCCTACTTTGGAGTTGTACTCCTGAGAGACAGAGTTGGACTCAGTTATGGCTTCCTACACATGGCTCATCTGTCCCTTCTATTTGAAACTATACTTGGTGCTGGAGTTGGTAGGTGTACGTCCAATAGACTTGAATCTTTGGGCTGTCGATGTGCCAGCTGGGCCCTGAGCCTCAGAGAAGTTCCAACACCTACTCTCCAGTTCATTGGACTCATGCAGGACAACTAACGAGGAGGTGAGGACTGAAAACCACCATACCAAGGAAAGAGAGCCTACAACTGCAAGCAAGAGAGTATGGGATCTAAGGCCCTTCTCAATTAGAGATGGAGTGGACACCACCATCCCAGAATCCTCAGGATTGGGGAATGAACTATGGACTAGAGTGGACTTACTGGTATGCAACCATAGACTTATTGTGATTCTAGCACTGGAAGAAATTACAGCATTGATGTGGAGGCAGTGGCCACTGGAAGCTCTGGGGGCCGGGGGAGGGAAAGACAGGTGTAATGCAGGGACTTTTCCGGGACTTGGGAATCATTCTGAATGGCATTGCAATGACAGATATAGGCCATTATATATCTTCCCATAGCCTGCAGAATTGTGTGGGAAAGAGTGTAAACTACAATGTGAACCATGATTCATGCTCAATAGCAATGCCCCAGGATGCGTATATCAATTGCAATGAATGTGCCACACTAATGAAAGATGTTGTTTATGTGGGAGGGTGTGGGAGGTGTGGGGAGCAGGGCATACAGGAATCCCTATATTTTTTGTGTAACATTTATGTAATCTAAGTATCTTTAAAAAATTTTTTAATTATTATAAAAAACAAGCAAAATTTCAATTTTTGGGCAACAGATATTCACAGAAACTACATGAGAGCACTTTTCAGGAGTATGAGAAAAAAGGGAAGGCTGATAGAACTCCTTGCCTCAAAGTGGTCTTCCCTTTCCCTTCACTACACTGCAGAAATTCTGAACTACACTGTTAGCATCAGACCCAACATAAGAGGGTAGAAATATAAACTTTTGTATCCCAATTTCATATATAAACATGTATTCATTTGTTCACCAGGTTGCACTTAGAATACATGAATCAATTCCAGAGTAAATTGTGGAGATGGTACCCAGCAATAGTAGAGAGGAAATCAATAAATTCATAAGACAATTGTTCTAGAACTGGTGTCCTTTAGTTATACCAGAGGACATAATGAGCAATGCTCTGTGCTACTGGGAGTCATGGGTACCAAAGCGGGTGCTGGGTGCACCCGTGGCAGCACCGCTTCTAAAAGGCAGTCAGAGCATGGGCAAGACTCTCATGATCTCAGTATCTTTTCCTCGGGAAAATGCTCTTGGTGTCGTGGTGTGAATAATTCATTATAAACTATTCATTACCTCCTTGATTTGTTATTGAATCAAATCCATGAAATTGACTAATTTAAAATATAGGTAACCTACAAAAAGCTCCCTTGTTTTAATTTTAGTTTAAATTCAAAATATGAGAAAAGGCTTCAGAATCAGTAGCTTTATTAGCTTTGTGGAAATATAATTTACAGTTTATGTTAAAAGCAAAATCACATTTTTTGAGATACCGTTTTATAGGAAATGTGAATTAATGCCTTTATAGCACAATTCTTTTATATGAAAGCATTTTTCACACAAGTAATGCATGCATTCAAACTTGTAATACATGAGTGCACAAAATCAAACATGAAACTTCCTTTCATCTGCCTCCATATATTCCTAATGCATCTGGTATTCTATGCATTACATCTTCTTCAAAATGGTCCTCCTTAAACCCCCTCCCTTCTCCCACCGCAGTTTTGACAGGTTGCTTTTAGAGGCCCTCAGTCATTCACATCAGCCTGGGAAGGATCCATTGTTTCCTGGATCCATGATTCTTCCCCTTCTTGTTTGATCTTCTCTTTGGATGAAACACCTCCTCAAATAACTTCCTGAGAAAAGTTGCATGGACTGTAAAAATTTTAAAACCCTGCATGCCTGAGAATGTCATTAGTGCCTTCTTACACTTGATAACTTGGTTAACTGGGTGCATAATCCTAGTTGAAAATTATTGCCCTTCAGAATTTTTGAGGCGCTTAGCTTTCAATGCTTTTTAACTTTCAGTGCTTTTTAGCTTTTTAATTTCCGGTGTTACTTATTTAGCGGGACTATAAAGTTCTTATTCAAGATACTTTGTATATGATTTTTTATTCCCTTTCCTCTTCTCTCTGGAAATTTATAGGATCTTGTCTTTGTTTTGAGAGTTGTAAGATTTCAAAATCATATGCCCTAACTTCACTGGGCTAGCATATCTCAGTCTTTTTTAAACTATTGTGCAGGAATCTTGAAATGTATATTCTTCACTCCTGAAAAGAAATCTTGAATTATTTCTTTGATTATTTCTTCTCCATTTTCTCTACTTTTTCTGAATGTCAGTTGTTCCTATAATATTTTTAGACTAATTCTCATATTTTCTTATCCCTTTTCCTTCTATTTTCTTTTTCTTTGTCTTAATGTTTTATATTCTTGGAGAATTTATCAATTGTATTATTCAATGCTCCTATTCTGTTTTTCCATTTCTTCTATCATATTTTTAATTTCCAAGAGTGCTGTTTTGTTCTTTGAATGTTTCATTTTTATAATCTCCTCTTCTTCTTTCATAATGAAATATGATCTTTCATCTCTATGAGGATATTAAGTAAATTTTCATGATGTTTTATTCCTCTCTGTGTCCTGCTTTTTTTCCCTCCTAGATCTTTTTAATTTTTTTGTTTGTTTGTGTATGTCTCAGTCTTTCAAATTAGGTGCTTTTCTCATATGTGAAGACCATACTTGACTCTGTTTTCCTATTTAAAAATTCAGTCCTATATACCTAGGGGAAGTTCTTTGTTCAAGAATGGGTCTTATTTCTTAGTGGGTCATGAAATAGTTTGGTCAGCTGGTGTATCAAATCAGTCCTAAAATGATTAGTTAAAAACAATAAATATTTATCTTGCTCATGATACTGTGGTTCGGGTGGAATTTGGACTGGCTCAGCTGATTTCACTGGGCTAACTCATGCTTCACTGGTTACCTAGTGAGATTGGATGGCAGCTTGCATGACCTAGGATCTCATGTGTGGTTGTTGGCAGACTGGTGCCTGAAGCATCTTTGTTCTTCTCCTCTAATCTTACAATGCGCTAGAATGGGCTTCACATGGTGTTTAAGGTTCCATGCGCATTGAGAGACCAAGCCCTAATGCGCAAATAGTTTCTAAGCATCTGCTTATTTTACGTTTGTAAATATTCCTTTGGCCAAAACAAGCCATATAACCAGCCCAGATTCAAAGGGTGGGATGATTATCGCCATCTCTTGGTGGGAAGACCTGCAATGACACATTGCAAGATGCAGGGAGGAAAAGAATATGTGGCTATTTTTTATAATCTACCACAGACTGTTTACCAAAAGTTTTGTTGGGTATTTTCAGATGTCAAATCTGTAAGTCTTTTCTCTTAACTAAAATTTACTCAGAAAGAAACATTCAAGGGAATATAAGTATGGCTGCCACTAGTCCAAGTGGAAGGGTCTTACCAATCTCTATACCAACTTTTTCTTAAATCACCTGTATTCATTTTGGCATCCCATATTCATCTATGCCCATTCCCACTGAATCAAGAAACCCTCTGGTTTAGGCTGTTCCAAGAATAAACACAGTTTTCTGTTAATGTGGTGGAAAGGGAATTTTTTTGCTGTGTAGGCAGTACACAAAACCTTAAATTGAAAGCAAAGCATCTATGATGTAGTAATTGCAATCAACAATAAAATGGCTTTTAAGCAGAACTTTCCTAACGCCATTCTTCAGAAATAGCCCACGAACAAATCTTTCCCTATTGCAAAAATATTGCATGCTGCACATTTCATTCATTGAACGTTAAATGTAGTACATGTTAGCTGCAAGCCCTTCCACAAAAGTGTTACTAACTATCCTAAGTATAATGGATGAAGTAATTGAGCTGGGGAGAAATCTTCTTATGAAGATTTCCTGCAAATCTTCATTTTCAGCTCTACAACATGCACACTTCTTGGAAGGGGCAGACACCTGTGCTCTTCAAGCCTTGCTCGTGTTCTCAGAATCTCCAACTCCTAGCTTTGGGTTTAGCTTTCTCTGGTCTATTGGGTCAGTTATCCCTCATTTGTATGTTTTCCAGAATTCAACATTTTGATACTTTCATCTCCTCTTCTGTTGTTTTGTTTTTGTGGGTATTAACTTTATTGCAATTTTTCTGGAAGGAGTGAAAGAGGTAGATATGTTTCCCTATTGTTTTCCTTTATTTCTATTATAAACAATGCTTTAATTTAATCCTTGTATATACAACATGGTGTTTAAAAGAAACACTGTTTATTGACACTAAGAATCAATTGAAAATGAAATGTAGCCTTTGTAATGACACCAAAATATAGTCCATGATTATGATTATTAGTCATAAAATTATTCATTGGACTACAGCATGACTTTTTCTATGCAACATGTTGAAATAGAGAAACTGACCATATGTGGAGCTATTTAGTTGCTTTTGCTTAGACTAAATGGTATGACTTTTTCTTATTACACTTGGATATTTAAAATTATAATCTTAAAATAAAATGCTAGAAATGTACATAATACATAAGTAACCTAAGAATTTGAACAGAATAAAATCCCATACTTTCCTTAGGCCAAGATGGGTTAATGACAACAACAAATCTACAAAGCTTACAGGTTTCTCCAAATTTTAATTTAATCAGAAGAAAGACTATAAAGAGAATATCAAAAAATTGGAAAGCTTATTTGTGTACATATGATTAGAATTAGTTCATATTATAAAACTGTATTTTATTTATGATTCTTTTAGTGCAATTTCTCTATGTAATATGTCTAAAAATTCCATATAGCGTTATATATAATTTCAGTTGAAGGAAGCATGGAGGAAATATGGATATTTTGGGGAAAAATCACATAAGAAATATGCTTTTAGAATCATATCAATATTTATCAATACCTGCTATTGAATAGAATATAATATTACTTTTAGTCAACTAAAATAAGACATATGACTACTTTTAAATGTGCTTTAAATGCTTCTTTAAGAATTATCATATAGCAGGTTAGTATTACTCTAGGGTTCTCATGGCATCTTGGTGTTCTAGGATTGCTGTAACAAAGTGTCAAAAAGTAGGTGGCTTAAGCAACAGAAATTTATTGTCTCAAAGTTTTGGAGCCTAGAAGTCTTAAATCAAGGTGTCAGCAGGACTGTGCTCCCTCAGAAACCTGTAGTTTCTCTGACTTCTGGTGTTTCCACGCCATCCTTGGTGTTTCTTGATTGTAGATGCATCACCCAGTCTTTGTATCCATATTCACATGGCCGTCTTCTCTAGTAGGTGCCGTCTGTGGGTCCAAATTTCCCTCTTCTTGTAAGGACATCAGTCATGTCGGATTAGGGCCCACCCAAATTCAGTTTGTTCTCGTCTCAACTAATCAGACACCCTTTTTCCAAATAAAGTCACATTCATGTGACTAGGCATTAAAATATATCTTTTGTGGGACACAGTTCAACCTATAACACATGGCATGAGTCCTAGAAATTATAATAGGTGAAACTGGAAAGAAGACAGTGGTTTTTCATTAATTTTCACAGATACATTGGATGATAAAGATAGTCAAAGAAGAGTTATCTTACCATACCAAGACTAGCTTTTCTCATTTTCCTACTGCAATTACTTTGTCTGGCCTTCTTGGCTGTCCTAAAATAAACTTTTTTTTTTTTAACTGAGCTAGCTTTGTGTCCTCTCCTAAATTCATTTTAGTTCTTAGTACTTTTATCTCTAGTAGAGATAGGTAAACCTTATTGAATGATCTTCCTTCAGTCTGAGCAGGCAAGGGAGAAATTAATATCTGCAAACCTCTCTGGAGCCACTGATTTATTCACCCAAGACATCTTAGAATTTGTCTTTGGCAAAGACAAATGCAGGGCTGTTAACTTTTCTTGAAAGATTGCATTTGTAATTATGTAATGGTTTCTCATATCAAAAGACACACTGTAAAATTTCTGAAGGAAGGTCAGAGGATAAGTGGTAGCAGTAGGTTCTGGTTGACCAAATGAAACTTTAGAGTGAGCCAGATTCTGTATATCAGTTGGGAAAACTGGGGAGACTGCCAAGATTTATATCTTAGATATTTACTAAACTAAGAAGTAAATTCCTGTGTACTAAGAGAGGAAATGGTCTCGGTCTGGCAGGAAGAGGGACTGGAGTTAGCTGCATTAAAAGAACAAATATTTTTGAAAAATATTGTTTTTTAAAAATGGAAGTAGAAGTCAGAATTGGAGATTTTTGTCCTTGCATCTTTTAGATGAGAGACTGAGATGCAGGAAGGCTGACCTGCTCATCAATTCAAAAATACTCAATGGCAGAAGTGGAAGTAGATTTCAAGGATTCTTACTTCTTACAGTTTGGGTTCTGCAGCAAGCAGATTGTTGAGGTTTTGTTTAGCACGCGGGATGTTTATTAAGGCAAGTTTTTGCATCAACTCCTAGGAAAGGGAGGAGAAGAAAGCAGACTGGGCAGAGGGAGAAATCAGACCTAATGACAATCTCATCTGACCCAACAGGGGACTCTGGAGCTAGAATGGTCTTTCAGCATTGTCCCCAGTTGGGCCTTCCTAATCCCACATGGACCAGTTTTTGGATTTGGGCTCTCCTGGGAAAGGGCAAGACCTTGGGTGAGGCAACTCTAGAACTGAAACAATTCCTGAAACGACAGGCAGATGTTGACAGCATCCCCAGAAGCCAGCA
>JAQZBX010020009.1:0-33347 GCA_029593785.1 Cabassous unicinctus
GAAGGAAAAAAAGAAGGAAGGAAAGAATGAAGAAGGAAGAGAAGGGAGAGAGATAAGGAAGGAAAGGAGGAAAGGATGAAGGGAGGGAAGAAGGAAGAGAGGAAGGGAGAAAGAGGGAATTGATGGCTGTTAAAAATATCCATGTGGCAAATAGAGTCCCATTTAGGAGCAGTAAATTGGATAATACTAAGGAAGTTGTTTAACATTTTTTGAGTGTGAAAATGATACTAGGATTATATTGGGGAAAGTTTTTACTGATGAGATCAAAGTTGACATAAGAAGAGAAGGAAGTTTAATGGTATTTTGTAATTCCTGTCAAATATTCCCTTTTATTGATATATTTCTCTTTCATTCACTTTACATTACACTATGTACACACACAGGATGGATATTAATAATTGTTTAATTGATGGACTGATAAATTATATGCAATTTTATTTTTCTTTCTATTTTCCTTTAGGTTTGAAAACATTCATAATATGAATTGATATAAACCAAATTGTTGGAAAAATGAAGAAAACCCGGCAGCAGTCTGAATGATTTGATACCTGACAAATCAAAACATACACTTCTATGGCAAAGTTATGAAAATAATAGCTAATCTACCAATTATCTTAGATGACACATGTCAGGAACACTGAATTTCATTCTAGAAAGAGTGCATATTTAGAGCAAATTTTCAGTGAATGTAAAAATATCAATAGAAAACATGCCTGGCTTAATTATTGACAGGTATAAAATATGGGCACTTTTCCAAACCATGCTAATAAATATCAGTTTCATTAAAAATGAGAAAAACATATGAAATATTTTTCTCACCATCTTTAGAGTTTTCTTTATAGCACAATTTTTTTACATGTTCAATATGATAATTTTTTCATTACCATAATTGTCTCTAACATTTATTTCTTTTTTATATATTTTTGATATTTTTAAAAAGATACTTAGATTACATAAAATACTACATAAAAAATATAAGGGATTCCCATATACCCCACTCCCCATGCCTCCCACTTTTCCCCACATTACAACTTCTTTCATTAGTGTGGTACATTCATTGCAATTGATAAACACATTTTGGAACATTGCCACTAAGCATGGATTATAGTTTAAAATGTAGTTTACACTTTCAATTCTGTATGTAATGGCAGGATATATAATGGCCTGTATCTGTCGTTGCAATGTCATTCAGGACAAATCGGAGTCCTGAAAATGCCCTCATATTACACTTCTTTTTCCCTCTCCCTGACTTCAGCACCTTCAGTGGCCAATGTCTCTACATCCATGATATAATTTCTTCCATTGCTAGAATCACATTAAGTCTATAGTAGAATACCACTAAGTCCACTCTAGTCCATATTTTATTCCACATTCCTGAGGATTCTGGGATGGTGATACCCACTCCACCTCTAATTGAGAGGGGGTTTCAGTCCCACAAGGCTGATGTATGGGACTCTCTTGCTTGCAGTTGTAGACTCAATCAGTTCTTGGGGTGGTGCTTGTCCATCCTCACCTCCTTGTTAGTTGTCCTGGGGGAGTCCAATGAACCGGAGAGTAGGTGTTGCAACTCTGCTGAGGCTCAGGGCCCAGGTAGTGTATGGACAGCCCAGAGATTCAAGTCTCTTGGATGTACATCTACCATCTCCAGCATCAACTACATGTTCAAATAAAAGGGACAGAAGAGGCATGTGTAGATAAG
This sequence comes from Cabassous unicinctus, assembly GCA_029593785.1. Taxonomy (NCBI): domain Eukaryota; kingdom Metazoa; phylum Chordata; class Mammalia; order Cingulata; family Chlamyphoridae; genus Cabassous; species Cabassous unicinctus. The sequence continues at coordinate 1,700 of JAQZBX010020009.1, forward strand.
TCATATCTGAGTCCAACTCTGTCAGATTTGGTAGCCCAAACTCCAAAGTAGGGCCCACTGGCAAGGCATCAAACCCCAGAGATATCTTCTATGACTGTAGGACCTGGGTGTCTCCAGAGCCCTAAGGAACCCTACTATTTGGACTAGTATCTACTTTGGCAGTCTATGATATCCTGTTGAGATGTGCCTAAGCGTTACTCTCTGATGGCCTCCCAACTCACTTTGAAGTCTTTTAGCTAAATAAACTTATTTGTCTTTACCTTTTCCCCCTTTTATTCAAGGTCTTTTTCCAGTTTCATCACCAGCCAGTGCATGGTAGTAATCCCTTGATGCCAAGGAGGCTCATCCGCTAGAGTCATGGCCCATGCAAGGGGGTAGGTAATGTATTTATATGCAGAGTTTGGCTTAGAGAGAGGCCACATTTAAGCAATAAGAGGTTCCCAATAAGTAGCTCTTAGGCACCCTACAACACTAGGCTAAGTTGTAATTTCAAGAGCAAAGGCTCATAAGCATAGTCATCAATATCAAGGGCCCATCAATGGAGCATCCTTCTTTACTAGTCATTGCATCTGTACTTGGGGGGTGGTTGCTGTTCCATTGAGAAAGTGGCAGAGCTCCCCAGGATAGAAATTCAATATTCTTTCAGTTGTTGTGTGAATCTCTACCCACTGTGGCAATTCCCTATGACATTTGAATACATTTTATACCTTATATGTATGTCCAGGTGAACTTTCTCCCATGTATTCCCCATCACTGATACCCCACACCAATGATCCTCCAATGCAACAGTTGTAACACTTCTGTGATCCAAAACCTCATCAAGAATGAAGACAAGAATATCACCAATTACAATTAATGGTAAAATTAAATAATGATAGTTTTAAACATAAGAAATAAAATACATAATAATTTAGAAAATCTAAAACTAAATAAAGTAAAAAAAAATGTGATATTGAAAACTAATGAAAAATATTTAGAAAAATAAAATAAATAAAATAAATTTTTTGACATTTTGCATTTCATCACTTTAATATCTGTTGTCCTGTATGAACAGTGGCATTTTCTTCCATTTCTTCCACAGTGTCTTGCTTTTTTTCATTTTGTCTTCAAAGAAGTTTTGTTACAGTAAAGTCACATACAGAAAAGGGTTGACTCCCATATATCCAACACCCTCTCCCTTTTCCCCCTTCCTATATTAATAACCTTTTTACATGTGGATGGTACATTTGTTACAACTGATGTACAAATATTGAAACATAGCTACTAATCATGGTCAATGTTTACATTACGGTTTACATTTTAGACTTCACATTTTATAAATTTTGATGCAATTTTACATAACCTGTATCCATCATTGCAAAAGCATACAGAACACTTCCATTGCCCCCTAGATATCCCGTTTTCCATCTTTTCTATTCCTCCCTCCCCCTGCACTCAGTGCCCATGGTGACCTCCAGGCTTCACTTCTTGAAGGAAAAGATTTATAGATACTTGCAACAATGTTGAGGGCTTGACATATTAGTCTTTCCTCCCTTATTAGGAACCGCCCATGCTCTCAAGAAATAACCTCCTCTCTGTTTGGGAACATATGAGGCCTCCCCAGGATGGGAGACCAACTCCTTTCCAGTCATTATGTGGGTCTGCACCCACCGGTACAACAAACTGTGACAAAATGATCACTCACACATTCTCTAAAAGACTGCCCCATATGCCCCCTGTCCCAAATGATCCCCACCAAACACCCTGAACCAGTAACATTTCCTTGTCATATTGCTGAAAGAGCTTTCTCAACATTGTAGTTTCAATAATGTACCTGCCAATCCCCAGTGTTCAACTACTGCCTCCCTCAAAACTCCCCCAGTTCCATGGACAGTCCAACAATCCTCTCCACCGTACCCCCATGGCAAGCTTGCATTGCCCAACTCAATAGTATCACTACACCCCTGTCATATCCCTTCAGTGCACAATTACTCACTTCCACCTTTTCATAGATTCCACCCGTATGCACGTTGGCTCACAGCCTTCTTCTTTCTATTTCCTCTAAAGCTATCTTGCAGACTCTAGCTCTCTGAGTCTCCTCAATTTGCTTAATTCATATCAAAGAGGTCATGTAATATTTGTCCTTCAATACCTGGCTTGCTTTACTCAATATAATTTCCTCAAGATTCATCCATATTATCCCGTATGTTAGTACTGTATTCCTACTTACAGCTGAGTAATATTCCATTGTCTATATATATCACATTTTGTTTCTCCACTCATCTGTTGATGGGCTTTTAGGTTGATTCCAACTTTTGGCAATAGTGGATACTGCCGCTATGAACATTGGGGTTCATATATCTGTTCGTGTTTTGCTTTCAATTCTTCTGGGTATATACCCAGCAGTGGAATTGCTGGATCATATGGCAGATCTATAGCTAGTTTTTTGAGGAACTGCCAAACTGTCTTCCACAATGGCTGGATCATTCTACATTCCCATCAGCAGTGTTTGAGGGTTCCCATTCCTCCACATCCTCTCCATCACTTGTAGTCCTCTGTTTTTTTAATGGCCACCAGTCTATTGGGTGTAAGATGATATCTCATTGTGGTTTTGCTTTGCATTTCCCTAATAGCTAGTGATGTTGAGCATCTTATAATGTGCATTTTATCCACTTGTATTTCATCTTTGGAGAAGTGTCTGTTCAAATCACTTGCCCATTTTTTAAATGGTTTTCTTTTTGTCTTTTTATTTTTGAGATATAGGATTTCTTTATATATGCTGGATATTAAGCTCCTATCAGATATATGGTTACAAAATGTTTTTTCCCACTGAGTAGGCTGTCTTTTTACATTTTTGCCAAACTCCTTTGAGGTGCAAAAGGTTTTAATTTTGAGAAGGTTCCATTTATCAATTTTTTTCTTTTGCTGCTTGTGCTTTGGGTGTGAAGTTGATGAAACCATTTCCTATTACAGGGTCTTATAGATGCTTCCTTACATTATCTTCCAAGGTCTTAATTATCTTGGCTCTGATATTTAGATCTTTGTCCCTTTTTGAGTAGATTTTTGTATAGGGTGTGAGATAGTTTTCCTCTCTCATTCTTTTGGATATGGATGTCCAGTTCTCCAAGCACCATTTGTTGAAGAGAACATTGTCTCCCAGTTGAGTGGGCTTCGTGGCCTTGTCAAATATCAGTTGACTGTATATGTGAGGATCTATATCAGAACTCTCAATTTGATTCCTTTGGACAGTATGTCTTTCATTGTGCCAATACCATGTAGCTTTGTAGTATGTTTTAAAGTAAAGTAGTGTCATTCCTCCAATTTCATTTTTCTTTTTCAATAAGGCTTTGGCTATTCAGGGCATCTTGTCCTTACTAATATTTTTCATAGTTAGTTTTTCACATTCAGTAAATAATACTGTGCTGATTTTTATTGGCATTGCATTAAATCTGAAGATTAGTTTGGGTAGGATAGACATCTTAATGATGTTTAGTCTTCCTATCCATGAGCAAAGAATATTCTTCCATTTATTTAAGTCTTCTTTGATTTCCTTTAACAGTGTAGTTTTCTGTGCATAAGTCATTTGCATCTTTAGTTAAACTTATTTCTATGTATTTGATTTTTTTACTTATTATTGTAAATGATATTTTTTTCTTGATATTTTTTTCTTGCTCAATATGGGTGTACAGAAATGCTTCTGAGTTTTGCGCATTGATCTTATAACCTGCAACTTTATTGAAATCATTTGTATGTTCTAGAAGCTTTGTTGTAGATGTCTCAGGGCTTTCTATGTATAGGATCATGTCATCTGCAAATAGTGAAATTTTGAATTCGTCCTTTCCAATTTGGATGCAGTATATATATATATTTCTTGCCTCAGTACTTGAGCAAGTACTTCTAACACAATATTAAATAAGAGTGTGATAGTGGGCATCCTTGTCTCATTCCTGGTCTTAGAAGGAAAGCTTTTAGGGTTTCACTATTGAATAGCTGCCTTCTGTTCTTATCATTTGCAGTGCTTTTATCAGGAAACGGTGCTGTATTTTGTTACATGCTTTTTTCTGCATCTGTAGAGATGATCATGTGATTTTTTTCTTTTGATTTGTTTATGTGTTATATTACATTGATTGATTTTCTTAAGTTGAACCATCCTTGCATAGCCGGGATGAAACCCACTTGGTCATGGTGTATAATTCATTGGATGTGCTGTTGAATACAATTAGCAAGTATTTTGTTTAAGATTTTAGCATCTAGGTTCATTAGAGAGATTGGTCGGTAATTTTCCTTTCTTGTGGCATCTTTGTTTGGCTTTGGTATTAGGGTAATTTTGGTATCATAAAATGAGTTAGGCAATGTTCCTTCTACTTTTATTTTTTGGAAAAGTTTAAGCAGGATTGATGTTAGTTCTTTCTGGAATATTTGGTAGAATTCACCTGTGAATCCAGCTGGTCCTGGACTCTTCTTAGTTGGGAGGTTTTTGATGACTGATTATATCTCTTTGCTTGTAATTGTCTGTTGAGTTCATCAATTTCTTCTTTTGCCAATGTAAGCTGTTTTGTGTTTCTAGGAATTTGTCCACTTCTTCTAAATTATCCTTCCTGTTGGGATATAATTTTTTAAAATATCCTCTTCTGATACTCTTTATTTCTGTGGGGTCAGTGATGATATCCCTTTCCTCATTTCTTATTTTTATATTTGCATCTTCTCTCTTTTCTTCTTTATTAGTCTAGCTAAGGGTTGGTCAAATTTATTGATAGTCTTGAAGAACGAGTTTTTGGTTTTTCTATTTTTTCTAGTGCTTTCTTAGTTTCTATTTCATTTAATTATGCTCTAATCTTTGTTATTTCTTTTAATCTACTTCCTTTTGAGTTATTTGTTGTTCTTTTCTAATTTCTCCAGGTGTGTAGTTACATCTTCAATATTAGCTCTTTCTTCTTTTTTGATATATGCATTTATGGGTATGAATTTCCCTCTCAGTACAGCTTTTGTAGCATCCCATAGGTCTTGATATGTTCTGTTGTCATTTCCATTCATTTAAAGGCAGTTGCTGATTTCATTTGAAATTTCCTCCTTGACTTACTGTTTTTCTAAGAGGGTGTTTATTAAATTCCATAGCTTTGTGCCTAATCCGGTTATCTAGCCCTTATTGATTTCCAGCTTCATTCCATTGTGGTCAGAGAAATTACTTTGTATAATTTCAATCTTTCTGAATTCATTGAGAATTTTTCTGTGACCTAGCATGTGCTCTATCTTAGAGAATGACACCTCTACACTTGAGAATGATGAATAACACTGCACCCACTGTATTTGGGTGTAGTGTTCTGTATATGTATATTAGGTAGAGATCTTCTAATGTATTATTCAAAGTCTTTGTTTCTTCATTGATCCTCTGTCAAGGTTATGTCTAATGGTGAAAATGATGTATTAAAGTCCCCCCTAGAATTGTAGAGGCATCTATTTCTCCACTTAGTTTTACCAGTGTTTGCCTTATGTATTTTGAGGTGCCCCGGTTAGGTGCATAAATGTTCATTATTGTTCTTTCTTCTTGAAAGAGTACGTCTTTTACTAATATATAGTGCCATCTTTAACTCTTACAATAGTTTTGCATTTGAAGTCTATGTAGTCAGATATTAGTATACCTACTCCCAACCTTTTTTGGTTATTGTTTTCTTTTAAGGTTGTTTTCCAGCCATTCAATTTCAGCCTCCTTGTATCCCTGGGACAAAGGTGGGTTTCTTGTAGACAGCATATGGATGGGCCATATTTCCTTATCCATTTTGCCCATCTGTGTCTCTTAACTGGTGAGTTTAATCCATTAACATTCAGTGTTATTTTTTTAGAAGAATTACTTACATTAGCCATATTTTCTTTGGGTTTATGAATGTCATATGTTTTTTTAATTTCACTTTTTGTCTTTTTAGTGGTTCTTGTATTCTCCTCCAACTCTTTCATTCCTGTTTTTCCTTTCACCTGTAGAACTTCCTTTAGTATTTCTTGAATGGCAGGTTTCTTATTGTCTTATTTTATTAATTTCTGCTTATCTCTGAATATTTTGATCTCTGCATCATTTTTTAATGCCAGATTTGCTAGATAGAGAATTCTTGGGTGGAAGTTTTTTCTTTTAATACCTTAAGTATGTCATACCATTGCTTTCTTGCCTCCATGGTTTCAGATGAGAAATCAGCACTTAAACTTACTGAGCTTCCCTTGTATGTTATAATTTTCATTTCTCTTGTTGCTTTCAGTATTTTCTCTTTGTCTTGAGCATTGGACATTTTGACAAGTATACGTCTTGGTGTGGGTCTGTTTTATACTGTTTGGGGAGTGCTGTGTTTCCTGAACATGTTCATCCGCCTCTTTCAATATAGTTGGTAAATTTTCAGTCATCATTTCATCCAACACTCCTTCTGTCCCCCTTCCTTTCTCTTCTCACTCTAGGATGCCTATAATGCATATGTTTGTGTGTGTTTTTTTTGTCATTCATATCCCTGAGTGTCTGATAGACTTTTTCTATCTTTTTATCTATCTTTTCTTTTATCTCTTTGATTTCAGATGTACTCTCTTCCACATCACTAATTCTTTCCTCTGCCTGGTCAAATCTGATGTTATTTGTTTCCAATGTCTTTTTGATTTTTTTGTAATGTGCCATTCATCACCATCATATCTGTTATCTTTTTATGTATGTTTACAAATTCTTCAGTATGTTCTCCCATTGTCTTCTTAATATCCTTAATCTCTTACTTCACTTCATTAAATTTGTCCATTACATTTGCTTCGATGACTTTGATTAGTTGTCATATGTTCTGCATTTCTTCCTGCTCTTTAGTTTGTTCATTGGACTGGGCCATATCTTCCTGTTTCTTAGTATGGTTTGTAATTTTTTGTTGCAGTCTAGTCATTTTTTTATCTTGATGGGTTTATGCAGTTAATTAGCTTCTTTCTTTACTTATGGTTTTATTTAATTGCCATTTTTTGTGTGTGTTAAGTTTTCCCCATAACAGTTTGTTCTTATTATTCTGTTTCCTTGCTCTTGTCTATGTTCCCTTGAAGGAAAAAATTAGGGGCAGAGAGCATGAAAGAGGTAAGAAAAGTAAAAATGTAATGGAAATAATAATAATAATCATTAGAAGAGAAACTGTATAAGATCTTGGAAAATGAATATTTAACTCATGTTGTTATGGCCAGCCAGAAACAACCCGAACAGCACTCTTAGGAGCAAGGATGAACAAATTTTATTATGCATGGGCCCAGAGGACAGTCAAATCTCCAAAAATCTGAGCACCGTTTTCCGATATTCATAAGTTTATATAAGTACACTAAGCGGGCAAATTCCTGAGCAAGCAGACAGGCAGGGTTACAAAGGCAGAGAAGCAAGGTTAGCTTATCTTTCTAAAAGCAGAAGGCCATTAGGGAGGCATTATCTGTATAGAGTTGTAAATTTCAATTCAAAGGGGCAGCCTGGGATACTTTTCTTCCTGATGTGGATTCCATGGAGAAAAGGGGAGGAAGGAGGGGAGAGAAGGACCAGGGACTGAGGGGAGTTTATTTTTTAAAGCTGTGGGTTTCTGCTGAAGGCAGGGTTGATATCCCAGTGATTCCCTCATCATCCGCCCCCCCTTTTGATACCTTTATAATTCTTTATGGGGCATCACTTTCCATCATGGGGATTCTCCTATAGTCCCCAAGGGCTGATATTTAACACGAGACATTACTTCGTGTTTTAGGGCATTTAAGTGGGAAGCAATGTATTGTGTTAGGTACCATAGAATGCATGGCCTAAAAGTTAAGAGGAAAAAGACTGAGGCTATTACTGGCATAAATAGCAAAATCCAGGAGAGGAGATACTAGAAGTAATTTCTGTTGGCAGATGCCTGGTATATATGGTTTAAATGGTCTTTGGCTCATTCCTGTAACAGGGCCACTTTGTCCCTAACTATTCCTGAAGAGTTTGCATAGAAACAGCATTCTTCCCCCAGGGCATGACTGATCCCCGCTGAACTTGTGGTGAGCAGGTTTAATCCTCATCTGTTTTGCAAAACCACTTCCGCCAATGAGTTTATCTGGTTTTACAATGCATCAAGAGCCCCCGATATTTCTTTGAGGTCATTTGATGTTTCCCCAGCTAGTGTTTGTAAGCCCTCCTGACCACCTGCAAGAGACACCCCCACTACTGCTGTACTCCTGACTACTCTTAGTCCTAAGAGTATTGGAATTGCCTGTGTTGCTCATTTGGCTCGAGAGAGCACTCCAGGCAATTCATTTCCATACATCAAAAATGATGGTACTGGCCAAGCCAGGTAGCAGATGCCCTGGCCATCCTGGGGTAGGCACTGGGAGGCGTTGGTGTCACAGACCCAGATGGTGGAGTTTGTGGTGCATCGGTCAGGCTCATTGAGTGGGCAGGTGGTGTCATAGTTGGCCCTTCCAAGAGGGAGGATGGTTGAAGGAGACCTGGTAGTTATGTTTTTACAATTAGCTAGTTTTCCTGGGGTTCAGTTATGTGGACTAGGAGGGTCCTGGTTCCTGCCACAGAGCTGTCATGATTTAGGGGGGTTATGTTCTATGGAACAGGTAGGGAAGATGGTTAGACTGGAGAAAGTACATAGCCAGCAAGAGGCAACTATATCAGGTCAAGATTTATTTAGAAGTTGGTGGAAATTTCGAACCTGGTTCAAAAGAAAATTGCGGAGGGCTGTTTTAACTTTGGCTTTTAGCGTCTGGGTGGCTTTACTGATATTTTTCATTGGGACTTTTTCTGGGGGTTGGTTTACTGGGATCAGTTGGACCAGTATGAGGTCTCCTGGGTCAGGCCCTGATGGGTTGTATATTCCGATTCCTAGTTTCAGTCCTGCCTGGCCTTTAAAAAGGTATTTACTGATCCAGTAGTTATGTTTAATAAGACGAGTTTTATGGGGTCACAGGTTTCTATGCCACACTCTGCTGGGCTGGAGATTTTCTGTAGGTGATATGGAGAAGTCGGTGGGACTCCTTTCCAAGGAGCGGTGGCCCCTACTAGCAAGCTCCAAGAGCAGCAGAATCGTCCACCTTTTTGGGGGTCTCAGCAGAGGTATTTGTCATAACTCCCATAGCTATAACCCCTACACCCTCTCTTGGGGGCCGCTATAGGTGTGTGGGGGTTTGGGGCAACCAGCAAGGTGTAAGGAGCATGATTTTGGATTGCCCTCCAAGTGTCAAATATTACAGAGGCTGAAGTTGCCCCTTCTGAGAACAGGACTGAAGCATTCAGCACGATTGCTTGCTCCAGCTTTGACTAACTTGCAGCTGCCATAGATTTTGGTGGTGGGTATTGTCTCTTAGGGAGGGGGCAAGGAAGTAAAGGACAAGCAGGTTAAGGTACAGGAACATTCTACTATACACCACTAAGCAATTGCAATTAAGGCTTTATTCACAACAGTCCAGTCTTCAGGGGCCACAGCAGTGAGTCCAACTCCAATTACCAAGGTGAGCAAGCTGTATAAGCACAGGATCCACCAGGAGCAGGTGTCCATTCATTCAGCATTTGATGAGGTCAGTGCTCAAGGATTCCGGGTGACTCACATTCTCAAGAGGTGGCCGGGTATGGGATGAGCTGTCCACCTGTCTTGCTCTTTATCGAGATGTGCTTTCTTGACCCTGGAATGATGGATCCAAGGGGCGATGCCTGCAACTTTAAGAGCAGCAGGAGTTACAAGGATCACAGTATGTGGACCTGTTAAGGAAGGCTGGAGGTTTTTTTTTTTTCCAGTCTTTGACTCAGACTAGGTCCCCTGGCTAGTGGGGGTGCACTGGGTGTTCCCGGGGGATGAGATTCCAGAACAAGACAGTTTTATGTATTTCAGCTAGAGTTTTCCCCAGCTGCAGGAGAATGGAATCTTGGCTAGCTTCCCCCAGAAGTTTGAGATTTCCTCTGAAGGCCCAGATAATTGGGGTTGGCTGCACAAATAGAATTTCAAAGGATGACTAGCCAGTAGATCCTAGGGTGCACCTAACTCACAGAAGAGTCAAGGGAAGTAAGTCTACCCAGGGGAGACCAGTTTCCTGACAGAATTTGGCTAGGGTGGCTTTGAGGCTTTGATTCATGCATTCAACTTTCCCTGAGCTCTGGGGCCTGTAAGCGGTGTGGAGTTTCCACTTAATTCCTAACATTTTTGTTAGCTTTTGGACTATGGCAACCACAAAGGCTGGGCCATTGTCGCTTCCAATTGACAGTGGCAGCCCATGTCATGGAATGATTTCTCTAAGTAAAGCCTTAGTCACTTCTCTTGCCTTCTCGGTCCGAGTGGGGAAAGCTTTCACTCAACCTGAAAAGGTGCATATCATCACCAACAGATATTTGTACCCCCAACTTGGTTTCACTTCCATGAAGTCTACTGTGACATCTTCAAAGGGGGCCATTCCCCTGTGCTGGACAACTGCCAGAGAATGGGGGCCCTGCAAGTGGTTGTTTTGGGCACAAACTTGGCACTGGCTGCTGATGGTGGCACAGAGAGAAGTTAGCTAGGCTATGTAGTAGTATCTTCCAAGCAAGACTTCTAGTGCAGTCTTTCCTAGGTGGGTGAGTTGGTGGTATCACTGGATGAGGGCATGAGTGGCTCCTTTTGGTAAAAAATCCAATTATCCAGGAGCAGCCAAGTTCCTTTGGAGATTTGGCTTCCCCCTTCTCTTTCAGCCCACTCCTGTTCTTTCTGGGTATAGCTTTGTTGATTACTCTCTTGTCCTAAGAGGGACAGTTGTGGTGCTAATTCTGTGGCTGGTGTAAACTTTTTCAGTCACTTCAACACAGTCATGTTCAGGAGCCCCTTACTGATCTGGTAGGGTTTAGATTGCGCACTCTTTCTATTGTCAGTCTGGGGTTTTCACAGAGTAAACCTTGGTAATGTGCAAGCCGGGGATTTAATATCTACCAATGCCTGTGTGAGTTCATTAGGGCAGTGACTGCATGTGGCACCATAACATGAATTGCCTGTCCAAGAGTTAATTTGTCAGCTTCTTTGATGAGGGTTACAGTTGCTGCCAGGGCTTTCAAACAGGGCAGCTACCCTGCAGCCATGGAGTCCAGCTGCTTGGAGAGGTAACGATGGGTCTTTGCCAGGGGGTTCTCACACAACTGTTTATGTGAGAACCCCCGATGCTACTTTGTTCTTTTCATGCACAAACAGGTTAAAGTTTTGAGTTACCTCTGGGATCCCCAAGGCAGGAGCTCAGCCAAGTTGTCTTTTGATGTTTTGAAAGGATCCCTGTTGAGCTTCTCCCCAAGCAAGAGGCTATTTTTCTGGACCCACCAGAACATTGTAAAGGGGCTTGGCCATGGCTACAACCCAGGAATCCAAATGTTGCTGAACCTTGCAGCCCTGAGGAACTCATGAAGCTTTCTTTTTTGCAGTGGGGGTAGGATGGTGCAGATCACTTTCTTTCATTCAGGTCCGAGCATCTGGTGGCCTTGTGTGATTCTGAACCCCAGGTACTTGACTTGCTGTTTACAGATCTTGGCCTTTCTCCAGACACTTTGTACCCAGTCTGTGTTAGAAGTTGTAGGAGAGTCTGGGTCTCTCTCCAGCAGTCCTCTTCCATTTCACTGGCAAGTAGGAGGTCATCTACATATTGTAAGAGAGCACACCTGCAGTTTTCCCAGGGGTCGGTGACCAAATCTGCTGCCAAGTCTTCCCTGAAAAGTGTAGGGGAGTTTTTCAAGCCCTGCAAGAGTCAGGTCTGTGTTAACTGCATTTTCTGCTGGGATTTGGGATCTTCCCATTCAAAGGCAAACAGAGGCTGGCTCAGGGGGGGCAGGCATAGGCAGAATAAGGTGTCTTTCAGGTCCAGGCAAGTGAACCAGGCAGCTGCAGGCAGCAGTTGTCCTAACAAGGTGTATGAGTTGCGAACAACCAGATGTAAGGTGCGAGTGGCGTTATTAATGACTCATAAATCCTGCACTAGTCGATATCTGGCCCCGTCTGGCTTTTTTACTGGCAATAATGGGGTGTTCCAAGGTGACTGGCATTCGATTACGATCCCCTCTCTCTTCACGTGATCTGTATGTTCGGCTATGCCCAATTGCACTTTGTGGGGGATCGGATATTGCCTCTGCTGGATCAGGATCTCTCCAGGCTTCAGTTCGATGATGATGGGTACATGGTTCCGTGCAATTCCCAGTGGGTTTTTTCTGCCCAAACCTGTGGAAAAAGTTCCAGCAGTTTTTCCGGATTCTGACCTGAACTTTCTTCTGCATGAAGTCTCCATCCTTTGCTTTGGGACACAGTGATGAAGAGAGTGAGGCCGGTCCTGAGGCTTAAGCTTGCTGGCCCTTCAGGTTTGAAGGTAATCTGGGCTCCCATTTTAGTTAAGAGGTCTCTACCAAGCAAGGGAAGTGGACATTCAGGCAGGTACAGAAATTCATGAGTTACTTCATGGCCACTGAACTGACAATTTCTTGACTGGCAAAAAGGCCATTGGCTTGACTGGTTCCCAGTCACTCCTATAATATTAGCAGTTTTTCTGCTAAAGTGGGTGACAGGGATTGTGACCACAGAATGTTCAACATCAGTGTCCACCAGGAAAGTCATTGGCTGGGCTCATGTGGGACAAGTTCCAGTGAGCCCGATCACCCCTATTCAAGGTTGAGTCCTGCCAGCCTGCGCAGATGGTCTTGGGGCTCAGGTCACTATTTCCCTTTAGTGATGTTCCCTCTATGTGCCTGAATATTTTGGGGGCACTCATTTTTCCACTGTCCACTCTCTTTGCAGTAAGCACCTTGGTCTCTGGCCAGCAGCATCCTTCTGGCACTTGTCCCCCCTTTTTGAGGTAGTCCTTCTCATTTTGTGGGGTCAGGATTTCCTAAGGCTGCTGCTAGTAGGAAGGTTTGATGTTTTATTCACTTCTTGGCTTCTCATTCAGCGACTTCGTCTTGATTGATGAATACTTTCTTAGCGACTTCCAGTAATTGAGAGATGTTCATGCCTGCTAACCCTTCTAATTTTTGGAGCTTTCTTTTAAAGTCTGTTGCTGCCTGTGCAACAAAGATGGCTTTCACCATACTCTGGTTTTCCAGAGCTTCTTGTTCAAAAGGAGTATAGATTCTGAAAGCCTCTCAAAGCCATTCATAGAAATCTCCTGGAGACTCATCAGGCTTTTGAGTAACTAAAGTCATCTTTGTCATGTTTGTGGGTCATTTTGCCCCCTCTCGGACCCCTCAGAAGAGTGCTTCCTGGTATTGCTGGAATGCAGCCAGTCCCTGTTCAGTGTTGAAGTCCCAGTTAGGTTGGGTTTCTGGTGCCGCATCTCATGCCCAATCTTCTGGGTTTAAGATGCCAGTAGGGGTCTGCTCTTGCAGCCACTTTTGGGCTTTCATCAGAGTTTGTCTTCTCTCCTCCATATTAAACAAAGTCAGGAGGAGTTGGCGGCAATCATCCCAAGTAGGATGATGGGTTTAGAAAATGGATTCCATGATATCAATAAGGACCTGGGGTTTTTCTGAGTAGGGGGGGGTGTTGTGCTTCGAGTTTAAGAGGTCTGTAGTTGTGAAGGGCTGGTAGTATAATACAGGCTTCCTGGGATGGATCGTCCCATTTTTGCCAATCTGGGCCAGACCCTGTGTTTCTTGGAGGGATATCTGTAACGTGGGTTGTGCCAACCAGAGTCTCTTTGCTAGTGGGGTTGCAGGGCTTTCCTCAGAGGAGGTCAGTGTTCTCGGATGGGCCAAAGGTGCAAGTGTTGCTGGGAGATCTGCCTGCATTCCCAGGCTAGGAGGAGAGACAGAGGTGGGGGTGTTTCTGGGAGATCTGCCTGTTCTCCCAGGTCAGGGGGAGAGGCTAGAGTGACTGGACCGTATGGTGGTGGGGGTGGTGGTGAGTTCTCTTCCGAGGACCCTTGATGAATGAATGGCTTCTGGAGCCCTGTTCCTTGTGCAACCAAGACCCTTCTCTGTCCCTATTTTCCAACACACAATTAAACCCAAGGGGGCAGAGTCTGGGTTATCTCCAACAAAGAGTCAATGTAAGGAAACTGATCAGGGTGGCCAGGATTTCCTGTGACCACCAGCCACACTGCATGGGCCATGGTTATATCCAGGGTCCCTTCTGTAGGACAGTCAACATTAAAAGTGGGCCACTCTACTTCACATAAGGCTCAGAGGTGCTGGGGTTCATCTGGATGCCATAATCTCCGGAAAAACCCTTCTTGAAATTCTTGAGCATGCAGTTTAAGACAGTAGGTTTTGACTGTGAGGAGCCCATACCCTGCATCAGTGGTGCAAGACAGACAAAGGAAGGGGTTGCCTCTTTCAAGGCCACTCAGATGCCCGCCTGTCCTCATATCTCCTGAGAACTTAGGTTCACCTTAGGTAAGGTGCCGGGGTAATTTTCTGGTTAGCTGTTATGCCATATGAAGTAGCCGTGGAAAACAGGTTTGGGCCCACACTGTCTCTGTAGCATACGCCGAGGAGTCACAGACAAGGAATGTCAGACATAAGCATCTGTCATCCTCATTCATTCACACAGTCACTCAGAGGTTATGCAGTCCCTCCCACAGGGATTAACAGTGTTAAATCCACACCCTGAGTTGGTGGCATGAGACAGACAAAGGAAGGGGTCACCTCTTTCAAGGCCACTCAGATGCCAACCTGTCTGCATCTCTCACGGGAACTTAGGCTCATCTTAGCTAAGGTGCCCAGGCAATTTTTGGGTTAGCCATTATGCCATATAACATAGCCACAGAAAACAGGTTAGGGCCCACACTGGCTCAGTAGCATATGCTGAGTAGTCACAGACTGGTACGGCAGATGCAAGCCTCTGCCATCCTCATTCATTCACACAGTCCCTCCCACAGGGATTGCCTTATTCTGGAATCTCAGTACTCGAGATTTTAGGAGGTGATCAGTCCCCTCTTCCATCCAGAGATGGGCCTAACTGAAGGCTTGGCACCTGGGGCCTTATCTTTCTGGAGTCTTCTGGCACTGTTCAGTCTGCCTTCCCACTGAGTCAGGCCGGGGTGTAGGGATGTGGCCTGTGGGGACCACCTACCTCAGAAGGAGGTCCTGTCAAGAAGACAGGCAGCGCCCACCTCGTCCACTCGGGGATTGCCATTGGCCATGCCCATCAGCCCTAAGCCAGAGGCACAATGGGCCTGCTCAGTTGGGTTTCCCGGTCAGGGAACCAAATGTTGTGGCCAGCCAGAAATAACCCAAATGGCACTCTTAGGAGTGCAGATGAACAAAGTTTTATTCTGTGTGGGCCCAGAGGAGAGTGAACTCTCCAAAAATCTGAGTGCCATTTTCCAATTTTCATAAGTTTATAGAGGTACACTAAGCAGGCAAATTCCTGAGCAAGCAGGCAGGCAGGGTTACAAAGGCAGAGAAGCAAGGTTAGCTTATCTTTCTAAAAGCAGAAGGCCATTAGGGAAGCATTATCTGTATAGAGTTGTAAATTTCAATTCAAAGGGACAGCTTAGGGTGTTTATCTTCCTGAAGTGGAGAAAAGGGGAGGAAGAAGGGGAGAGAGGGACCAAGGATCAAGGGGAGTTTATTTTTTAAAGCTGTGGGCAGGGTTGGTATCCTGGTGCTTCCGTCATCAATGTTAGCTGTATAGAGTAATAGGAATAAAAAAGTGAATTACCAAAAATGAAATGGGAAACTAAATAGAGAAAGATATATAGAATGAATTAAAAGGCCAGAATGATGAGGAGAGAGGGAAAGAGAAAGGAAAAGACAAAAAGAAAAAAGTTAATAAAAGAAAAAAACAGGGTAAATGAGATAGAAATAAAAACCAATAAATCTGAGGAATACACAATGAGAGGTGGAATATAAGAACAACAACAGAAAGTAGAAGATAGAAAGATGAAGGAAGGAAAAGAGATAGCATTGATAGACAAAATTGATATACACAGAAAAGAGGAAATCAAGGAAGAGGAAACACAGTAAACAAGAAATGAGCCAGTAGCCCTTATTAAAAAAAAAAAAAAAAGGTCTGGGGAAAAAGAAGAAAGAAAAACATGAAATTATAAAGCAAATAACCACAGAAGCAAGCAGTCAACAAAAACAGGAAAAACAGCCTTCCCCCTTAGGCCCCTGAGGAGATTCTCAGGCTGCTGGTGTTCATCAATCAATTACTCTGCAGCCTGACCTCTGCAGGTGTTGAAGAGGGTTTTAGTGAGTAAACTAAGTTAAATTTTTTAAAAAAGTAAATTTTTTTAGGAACAATAAGCGACTCAAGAAAATCGAATGCAAAAATAATGTCTGTGTTTTACCTGTCCTGAAGTATCAGCTGGATGTTTAATATCCTGGTGTATCTCTACCCTAAGGGAGCCAAAAATCAAACTAGGGACCTAGTGTATTCAAGGCAGAAACTCCTCCACTGAGCTAAACATTCTTGTTCGGTCAGTTAACTCTTCAGAAAGCTATCCAGTCACTTTACCCTGGGTAGGCTTGACTCTGCATTTGCACAGATTCCTGCTGCTAAAGAGTCTGCCCCTGCTTCCTTTCTATTCTTATTGATTTCTCTGCAAGGGCAGCAGGATGCAATAGCTCGTGTTAACAGATCCCCCCTTGCCTGTCCTGGTTAGGTTGAGTTCCCTTTTGAAATTTAAATGGGACACTGATAAGTGAACTCAGGCAGAAAAATGACTCTCAATTCTCTTCCAGACCACCCTCTCCTCCCAGGGGACCCTAAATAGGCTCTTGGAAGCTTATTAAGTGCTTCCCACTGTCCATGTCCCTTATGCGAGTTGAACATTTGATAGTTTTCAAAAGAGTACTAATCACTTGCCTGACTCCACTCTCTCTTAGGCCAAGGTTCTCTATCCCAGGGTGGTTAGGTAAATCAGGCTGCATCAGCATATTTGCCTCTCCCCTCTTCGTGGTGTCACCTTGAGGCAGTTGGTATGCTCCCCAAACCTCAAAGGTGGTCCAGGCAACCAAACCAATGGAAAGTAAAGCCCTCTACACCTTTGCCAGAATGCTCCCACTCTGGGAGTACTCTCCCTCCTGCTGGGTGGCCGGTGGTGTGAGTCATGGCACACAGTTGCTTTTTGCCTTGAGGGTGGGGCTTAACTGTGCACAGTTTCCAGCCACAGGGAGCAGAAACTCGTGGTTTTACCTTGAGAAATTTATCTCTTCATCCAGCTCCCTCCAGATAGATGCCCTGAAGCCCCCTGCTCTGTGGGTTCCCAAAAGAGCTTACTGCAGGATCTTGCCATTTTTTTGTGAGAGAGGTGGTGAGTGCCCAGCTAAACCAATGTTATCTTGCCATTTCCCTCTCAATATGATTATTTACATTATTTTATATGATTATTGAAGATGACCTCAGTCTGACTTTTGTATGTCTTTTTTGTAATATTTTAGATTGCTTAAATGTTACACAAAAATATATAGGGGATTCCATACCCCTTCCACACTTTCCCATCTTAACATCATCCTTCATTAGTGTGGTACATTTGTTCAAATTGATGAACACACATTGGATCATTGCCATTAAGCACAGATTACAGTTTACATTATATTTTACACTCTGTCCCACACAATTTTTTAAGTTATGACAAAATATATAATGGCCTTTATCTATCATTGCAATATCATTCAGGACATTTCCAAGGTCCTGAACATGCCCCCATATTACAACTGTTTTTTTCCTCTCACTTTCCTCAGAGTCTCCAGTGGCCACTGCCTCCACAACAATGATAAAAGTTCTTCCATTGCTAGAATAACAATAAGTCTATAGTAGAAAACCCATAAGCCTACTCTAGTTCATCATTCATTCCCCATTCCTGAAGGTGCAGGGATGGTGATGTCCATTCCATCTCTAATTGAGAGGTGACTCTTAGATCCCATAGGGTTGATGGTTGGGTCTATCTTGCTTGCATTTGCAGACTCTCTCTATTCCTTGGGATGGGCATTGTCCATCATCATCTCTTTGTTACTTGCCCTGGGTGAGTCCAATGCACTGGAGAGTGGGTGTTGCAACTCTGCTGAGATTCAAGACCAAACTGGCACATGGAAAGTCCAAAGATGTAAGTCTCTCCAACATACACCTATGAAGTCTAGTACTAACTGTAAGTTCAAATAGAATGGGCTGAAGAACCTTGTGTAGGGAAACCACAAATGAGTCCAACACTGTCATACTGGGGAGCATAAATTCCAAAGTAGGGCCCACTGCCAAGGTGCCAGACTCCTGAGCTATATGAACTGCCTATAGTTTTTGGATATCTTTAAAGCCCTCAGGAACCCCATTGTTTGAAGCAATATTTACTGTGGCAGTCGATGAGATCCTGCAGAGATGTGCTTAAGCATAACCTCTGGAATGACCACCTGACTCACTTTGAAATCTCTTAGCCATAAAAACTCATTTGTATTTAAGATTTCCTCCTTTTGGTCAAGATTTTTTTTGGGTGCATTGCTAGTTGGTGCTGGGTAATAATCCCTTGGGGCCAGGGAGGATCATCCCCAGGTTTCATGTCTCACACTGGTGGGAGGGTTAATGCATTTATATGTTGAGTTTAGCATAGAGAAAGGCCACATTTGAGCAACAAGAAGGCTTTCAGGAGGTAATTCTTAGGCAACATATCATACTAGGTTAAGTTCCAATAGGTTCAAGAAAAGATGCATAAGTACAATAATCAATATCAAGGGCTCATCTCAATGGCCCATCCTCTTTCACTAGGCACTGCCCCTGTGTTCTGGGACTTGTTGCTGTCTAATTAGAGAATGTGACAGAGTTCCCCAGGATGGGAATTTGATATTCATTCAGTTGTTGTGGGTATCTCCACCCACCATGACAATGTCCCACGAACACTTGAACACATTCATATGCTCTAGCAGTGCCCCAGGTGAACCTCCTCCCATGTGTCCCCCATCACTGACACCCTGCACCAATGATCTTCCCCTGCCACACTTTGGACCCTCTGTGATCCAAAACTTCTTCAAAAATGAAACCAACAAAATAACCAACTAAAATTATTGAGAAGATGAAATAATAATAGTTTTTAAAAAAACAAAATACAAAAAATTTGAAATAATTTTAAAAAATTGTTTTGACATTGTGAAAGACACAATGTCAAAACAATTTTTAAAGCTATATTTTTTCAAGAAAATTACATGTTCCTTTTGTACAACTCCAAAACATGGAAACAAACAGTCCTATTGTACAGTTTACCATTGTACCTTTAATATAATATTAGGTCCTGAGATGAGATTAAGTTAAATTATTCCCCAGTGTTCTCCCATATAACTTCCAGCACAAAACAGGAGACAATAAACGTGTTTCTACAATGTGAAGTCAAGAAAATATGTATTTCAGTCATTTATTAAATATAAAATTTTAAAAGTAGAAACTGAGAGAAAGAATATCCAGATCCAGTAAATAAATAGTGGAAAAGGCAACTATATATTTCTGCTTTAAAATTTTGCAAGGACAAATCTTTATTTCAACACACAGTTTCCCAGATTTTAATCTTAGTTTTAATATCCCTTATCTATGTGTTCAGTCATTCACATGATCATTTGCTGTCATTTCAGACTCCTCCAAGCACAAGAGGTAAGGGCCAGGGGCAATCGTCTTAGTGACATGACATTGTGTTGTGGGGGAGACAAGCTGAACTGAAAGAGACACACTAATATTCTGCTTTGGTCTTGCCTGCAAGTAAAAGTGGCACCTTTGCAATGATATTGAACCCTTCAGTGATATTGGTAAATGCAGGATATATATAAAATATAAAGATTGTTGTAAAATCACCCTACCCCAGAAACTACAGTTATCTAATCAGATTGTACCACAGTAGCATGTGGGTAAATTGCCTGAGTTGAATAGTAGTAACTATAGGTTAAATTAAAGATGAAGGCCATGAAGAGATACTGGAACTCTGAAGGGGAGACACAGAAATAGGTGTTGTCTACTTACATTTGGTGAGGAATCTGTGAATCCCCTGCATTGTTAACACAACCACATAAGAATAAGTTATGGGTTTCTTTCCTCCTTTGAGACTCCCTGAGGAGAAAGCATGTAACTTGTAATTGAGCAGAAAATATTTGAAGGCTTCAGAGCAATCCAATGGGATACCTTCTAATTTCACAGCACATCTTTATATTCCCATATGAGGGGATTTATTTTAAATATACTTCCACAGCTTCTTTTGGTTAAATATCTTCTGCTGCCACCCAGAATCTGTAATCAATATGTTATACTTATAGGACTGATATTTTAATCTGTTCTGTAACCTTTAATAATTCCTTTTTAATACAGTAACTTATTCATGTCTTTATGGCTGAGGACTCAATGAAGAAGTGTTTACAAACTGCGTAATGTATTGTTTTAAAAAATTCACAAGGGAAACACAAGATATCTATATATGTAGACATTTTTCTTTATAAGTTGTATTTTAACTTATTATTGAAATATATGCATAAATAAATGCACACACCACAAACAAATTTGACAAACTTAGCATATCTGTATAACATCATTCCATATGAAACAAGAACAAAAACAGCAAAAAGCAGCACAAAACATTATTAGAACTCAAAAAGAATCACTTATTTTCCCTTCCACTATGAACCACTACTCTTCTCCTAAAAAATCTATAACCACTACTGTGTATTCTCAAAGCTTATATATTGTTTTCATCTATTTCTGTACTCTAAATAAGTAGATAACTTTGCATATTAATTTTTGTGACTGGGTTCCTTCACATAATTCACTGTTACATGTATTCTAGATTGCTCATTTTCATTTCTGTATAGAGATCCATTTTATAAATATTCTGCAAATTATTTATCTACTATTTTATTGTTCATTACAATCATTTGGGTGGTTTATGAATAGTGTTACTATGAAAATTCCAATGTATGTTTTGGTGGAAATATATATATTTTTTTCTGTTGGATATATTCTTTGATGAGTCATAGAGTATGTGTATTTACCATTAGTAAATATTGCCAAATTGTTTCCCAAAGTACAAAAAAGAGTTCTTTTTACAAAGTACCAAGGTACACCTGTACTAGCAGCACATGATAGTTATCAGTGCTCACTATACTCATTAAGAATAGCCATGTTTTTAATGATGTGCAGGGGTCTCAATGTAGTTTTCATTTATGTTATTATGATGCTTAATGAAGTTGAGAACCTTTTCATAAATTAAATGGCCATTTAGAAATTTTCTTTTGAAAACTTTTCTTCCAAGTTATTTGCCAATCTTTATATTGGGTTTCATGCCAATTACTTACTGATTTGTAAGAGTTCTTTTTACATTCTGCATGCGAATCCTTTTCTGTAATATATGTATGATGATGCATGTCTGATATAAATACACCCTCACGTTTGAGTGTTGCTCTTCTCAAACTGTTAACTTAACTGAACAGAATTTCTTAAAACAGTCCAAATCTCTCTTAAAAAATTATTTCATTAGTGTTCTGTTTATAAACCATACACATCACAAAGATCTTTCTCTATGACTTCCTCTAAAACTTTGTTTGCATTTCACATTTGGATCTTCAATCTATGTGGATTTGATTTGTGTAGGTTATGAGGTAGGTGTTTAGATTCTTATTTTTCCAAAAGAGATATACAAATTACCTAATACCATTTATTGAAAATGTCACCGTTTCACTTTTGGAGAACAGTGATGTTTCCATGATAAGTGAGGTGACCAATGATGCATAAAATTGTGTTTGGACACAGTATGTTGTTCATTGGCCATTTGGACTATATTTGGGACAATAACATATTTTCTTAATTACTGTCATTTCATAATCAGTTGTGATATCTGTTCCTGTAATTACTGTAATATTTTTCTATTTCTTTAAGATTATCTTTGCTAATTTTTTTGTTTTGTCTTTCTAAATAAATTCTACAATTTGCTATGTTTCAAAAAAAGGACGAAAGGAAGAAATGAAGGGAATAATTCAGAAATGGAGGGAGAAAGGAAGGATTTATATTTGGGTTTAATTGAAACTGTAGCTCAATCTAAGATACTAGGCATTATTACAATATAAAATTTTCCATTTAATGGGCCTATTTTGAATACATTTCCATTTATTTAGCTCTTTTGAGATAATTTTTAGACTTATCATTAAAAAGGCCTTAAATTTCTTTTGTTAGATTTATTTTTATGTTGGGTTTCTTTTTACAAAATACTTTTGTTATGTTATCTCTCCTTCAATTTTATTTTCTAATTGTTTATTGCTGTAATATAGATCTAAAGTTTATTTTTCTAAATTTATTCACTATCCAGCAAATTTATTAAACTATATAAATCTAATAATTAATCTATACTCTTTTCTGTATACTGAATCATAACATTTCCCAAAAATAAATAACAGTTTGTGATTTCATTTCCATTTTTCACCTTTTATTTTTTTCCATTCAAACTGAAATACAAAAAATGTCCGGATTGTATGAATATAAATAGTGTGACTAGGACTCTTAGTTTTGGACTCAATTTCCATAGGAAAGACTTTAATATTTCATTATTACATTTGATAAAAGAATGTCATTTGAATAAAACAGAAACCCTGGAAAGAAAGTTTCAAACAAGGTAGTTCACATAGTGGATTTAAGCTGCATGTCTCTAATGACAAATGATGCTGAACAGCTTTTCATGGATTTTGCTGCTGTGACAGTCTGAAGTGTTTTGTGGATCCCAGATAAGATCATTTCTTTGAAGCTAATCCTTTCCTCTGGGTCCCGTTGATTGGATTAGATTCTCAGGGGACTTCCACTGGATTACTTCAGTGAGGTATGACCCAGGGTGGGTTTTGGTCATCTTGGTGGAATCCTTTAGAAAGGGAGGGCGTAAGCAGAGTCCCACAAAGACCAAGCCACAGGAAAGGAGAGAAGGAACCTAGGAACACAGAGAGGAACCCTAGAGAGAGGAAGCCACAGAGGGAGCAGGCAGAAGCTGAGACAATGAGACCCTGAAGAGAAGCACATCCCTTCATGTGCCTTGCCACATGGAAGGAGTTCAGGATGGCCAGCAGCTGAACTTCAGTGTGATAACATCTCTGACGATGTCTTGATTTGGAAACCTTCATGGCCTCAAAGCCTTAAGCTTTTTACTTAATAAATGCTGTACTATGTTTTCTCTAGACGTTTTATACCATTAGGTTTTGCATGAATATCTAAGATGCATTCTGGGACGAGTTTTACATAATGGTGAATATAGTGAATTAATGTACCTTTTTACTCTCAAAAGGCTGGTCAAGTTTTGTGTACCCTTTGTTTTCAAAAGACTTTACTTCCCCATGAATTGTCCTTGGTATCTTTGTTGAAAATCAGTTGACTTTATATGTGTGACTCTATTTTGGAACTTTCTCTTCTGTTCCATTGAACTGGGTGTACAGCTTTTCACCAGAACCACACTCTTTTGATTATTTTTTCTTTATGATAAGTTCTGAAACTAGAATATGTCTTCCAGTTTTATTCATTTCCTAAACTGTTCTATCTTAGTTCCTTTGCTTTATATAATCCATTGTAGAATCAGCTTGTCAATTTCTACAAAAATGCTTGCTTAATTTTAACTGGGGTTGTATTGAATCTATAGAACAAATTGGAATTGCTTTTAATTAATGAAGTAACTATTTCCAATTGGTCAGCCTACCAGTACCATCATTCTCTGTCAACCAACTTAAAATTTTTGGGTATGAGGCCAAGGCCTACATTTACTTTAAACAATTTTTCTAGATTTTCTTATATACATACCCAGGTAGTAGTCTATAGATTAGTATATGAAATCTTCAAGAAATGAATACATTTTATACTACTCAAAAGGCATGAACTTTAACTCTGTCAGAACTCTAATATTCTAATGTTGTGTCATACAATACATTGCAGTTATCTGTATTCTATCCCTGAGAATACAGTATAATTTTGTTTATTCATATCTTATTTTCTCTCTGAAAACTTGTTGAGTTTAAATTTATCTCTCATCATATAAGTGTAGCACTTTAAATATTAAATATGAAATAAACTGATTTCTATTAAACACTTACAAGTTCTGTCACATATTATTCTTTCATATGATTTCTCTCAGTATATATATTCTTACTTGATTTTTAGAAAATTAAGCAGGTTGTATTCCCATGTAGAGGCAACTGGATATCACAGAACTTATGTTATTGACCCAGTATCACCTAGCTCATTAATATCGGAGGAAGGATGATGTCCTATATTATTAGATTTCTTTTCCAATAGTATGTCATATATTTTTTTCACTGGTGGGTCAATTTATTAGAGGTCAAAGTTCAACCATGCATTCAGTTTTATCATATAGTCCATTTTTCCAAAACCATTCACGTTTCCTACAGAGGAAAAAAAACTTGTGCTTTTATGTCCCAGAAGAGAGTTCATGTGATTTTTCCATGGGGCATCCTCTGTGGGCTTCAAGAATGACTCAAGAAGCTTATAAAAGAGTCCAAATGCATACTATTCAGATGATACTTTGAGTTGGCAGTTAAGTGCCACAGGTAAGAGGAAAGGTTTTTAATTATTTAATCACAAAATATTTTAGAAGCTGTAAATTTGAATCTCAAGATATGTGCTTTAATATATTCATACTACATGCTTTAATATTTAAATTTGTGATGGTTGAGTCTAATTAACTCAGTGTTGTATTAACGTTTGTACTGCATGCCTTCCAAGGAACATAATAGAGAAAATAGGAAGGGCTTCCTACGTATATAGGTAAATAAATATTAGTAAGAAGAGTTATAATGAGAAATTTTATAAATAAGTAGAGTTATAATGAGAAATTTGTTTTAATTTTCTTGATGGAATTTATAGTGAAAATAAGGGCAATAGAAATAAGGCACTTTATTAATTGGTGAGGAAATTAGTTTGTAACCCGCCATTGAGTATATACCACTTTGAGCAAAATTATATATATTTTTTTCTGATGGAGGAATAAAAATTAATTAAAATTTTATTTTACTAGTTAGCTAATTGATCTAGAAACCACTTTCATTGGTGTTTTTGTTTTTAATTTCATGTCATTATTTAAGTTTGATGTCTTTAAAAGAGTAAATGTAAGTGAGGATAATATTCTGGTCTTTTTCTAGGAAATGATTCCAGAATTTTGGCATGTCAAAATGGTATTGCAATATAGAGAAGTGAAAATAGATTAGAGTGTGGAGTCAAAGAAGTCTGGGCTTGAGTCCAGGCTCTGTTAATAACTAACTGTGTAACCTTTGTCATGTTGCATTTTTAACGGCATGAGATTTCTCAATTTTACAAGAACTATAATAAATTAAGATTGCAGGTTGTTATGCAGATTACATAAGATAATGAACTCAAAAACCCCAACCTTCAGTAGCCATTTAATAAGTGGTAACTGCTATCATGGTTTTTCTTCTTCTAAAGTTATTGTTTGTAAAAAAGTTCTCATGGAATATCTCTTACTTTAGTTTTTCAGACTATATGAGGGTTGAGGAAATAATTTGAGTCTTCCAGAATGATCATGAATTTTTTTAAAAAATTCAAACACTCTATAATTTTTTCTTTATAGATTTAATCTCCTCTTACAGGAAAATCACCTACACATAAACATAAACAACCTAATTTCCACAAATATTACTTAATGGAAATACCTGTTTGAAGATCAGCTTGGTGAAGTGACTAAACCTCAACTTTATACCTTTTATTTCTTTAATGCCTTGCAGTGAAATAGATGACTTCTTTAATGGGGCATCATTCAATATAAAATATATCTTTATTCATATACCACCTCTTAATCTATAGACAGAATCAGAGAAACCAGTACTTGCCAGGGAATTATTTCAGGAAGATACTCAAGAAAATTAAAGAAAACACATTTTTTACTGACATAGCAAATGCATAATGCAGTGAAATGGATAAATTTTTTATGGCATATTAAGGTACAGAATAATGAGATTCATTGCATTTACTCTCAATAGAATGTATTTTAATATATGGTTAGTTTCATATAACAAACACATATAATTAAAAGAAGAAATATTTAGCATATGGTTTGGAACTCATTCATTGGTCAATACTGTGATGATAAATATTGATTTTATAACTCAATTAATTGTGTTTCACATAAATAGAATTTGGATATCATATTTCAATTGATGCATGCTAAGTATAGAATCAAAAATTTAATTTAATACAAAATAATTTAATGAAGTTCATAAATAAGTACTCTGCTATACTATTATATTCATGTAACTGAACAAGCTAGGCCTGAAAATTTTGGTCATTTTTATTATTCTTTTATTTGGAATGATGAAGTTAGCTCTCTTAGCTCACATTATCACTAGGTCTTAAACCAGAGATTTTAATACAGGGTCTTAAAGGCCAAATACTATGTTCTCACTTTTTCATAATTGTTGTCTTGTCTTAAATGTAGAAGAGAAAGTTTGGCCTGTAATGTAGCTAAAATATCCTCTGTGTATGTCAGCCAAATATACTTTGTATAGAAGTCCTTTTTTAGACTACCTACTCTTACATTTTCAAAACTTTTTGAATATTTTTAGTTCCTTTCTCTATAGAATTATTGGGGAAAGAGAGAAAGAGGAGAAAGAGAGAGTTGAATGTGGAATTGAGAGTGAAAATGAGGATTATTGTTAATAGAAATATATTTTTATGATGCACAATGCATCAATACATATTCATAATTATTAGATTATAATGTTATTAATTTAGCTATATAATTTCAAAATACATCAGAAATTATATTTATGCATGTGTGCATGTATATGTGTTCTCTATTAGTAATAAAGAACATGTCTAGATTTGCACAGAAATCAGAAATTACCTTAATATTTTTTGCTCTTGAATTTTCTATGGATCAAATGAGTGCTCTCTGTTCTATAGCCCGATATTTATGTTGTTATTTTTCCTTTTCATCATCTTCCATATGGATCTGTATGCAAGGCAGATAATTATGTAGGGTTTTCTTCATCTTCCATCTGTAGTTTTAAACTGATTTCCTCATTCTTTTCTTGATGCAGGGAATCTCAACATGATTAAACAGTCATATGTTTCTTATTCTGAATATAAATCATTTGTAAGTAACTGAATATAGCCCAGCCCAAAGCATGGGAGATATTTCATTCCGTTAAACCCTGGAAAACACAGTTGTCAATTGCTTAAGAATGAGTCAAACACTTCAGTCTATATCATACAGAAAGAAAAATAAATGTCATTATGCTAGAATCCAATGCATAAATATGTAGGATCTGGTATTGTGTTTCAGTCACTGAGCTATTCAATCTAGATGCAGGTTCCTCTTTCATGTTTTGTTTTTTCTTTTTGTTTTTTGTGTTTAATCCTTTTTTTTTTTTTTGGTCATCACTTTACTTTCTTCATACTCCACTAAAGAAATATTCCTATTGCACAGGGAAAATACCAAAATTTAAAAAAAAAGTAATTGTAGCAAAGCAATAATGATAGCTTTTACAATCAATTTATTACTGAATATGGGTTCATATTATTTTGTAGTTATTTTAGAAGTTCCATTAGCCATGATAATATATTAACAGTATAGCCATGCTTTATTATTGATATAGAAATATGTCTGGAAAATCCACTCAAGGACTTTGCAGAAATAATAAGCTAATGCAAAGAGAAGTACCTTACACAGTTATTGCTAACATTTAACAGTAATTGTTAAAAATTACATTACAATAACTTGAGAGGCCAAAAATGGAAAACTTAAAAAAATAAATAAGATATTGAAGGGTTTTTGATAGCTTAGAAGATGCATATACTTCCAGAATATCTTTTGTTCTCTGTTCACAAGTTTTGCAGAAGAACTAATGGAACAGGATAATTTCCAGGAAAGAACACATAAAATGGTTTGGTGTGAAGAGATTGTCTTGTAAGACAAGTTGAAATATAAGTCTAATTTACCCTAGTTTTAATCATCTGAGAACAATTTTAAATTATATAACTTTTACCCTGTTTTTCTCCTTTAAATTTAACACAGTCTTGTTAGGTAAATGTGGTTGCTCCCATTTATATTTATGATGAATAAAGAAAGCCATTTCATGCACATTGTAGCAATTTTTGAACTACTCAGGTCTTACACTCTATATTTGGATACAAAGACCCTGGTATTCATCGTTCTTTGTGAATTTTAAGAAGATGTAATATAAAGAACAGTAGTTCAAAATTTAACAGAAAACAATTCACCTGAATTAATTTTGTTTTCTTTTTCAATATCACAAATTTAGGCATCAAATGAAAGAAGCCATGTCTTCCTTTTATGTACACAGGGAACTGCATTTCTTCATCAATGCCCATCCAATAACTGCTTAGTTCATCATATGTCCTTCTAAGAAACAGACATGGGGATATAATTGGGAGAACTCTATTTCACCAGATACTGTTCTGCAGACCTATACATATAAACAGATGTCATGGCTATCATCAGATTTGGATACCTAGAGGATTCCACTCAAAAATGTGACTGAAGTCACCATGTTTATATTGCTGGGCTTCACAGATAAAATTTAGCTGGAGGTCTTCCTATTTTTCTTATTTCTAGCAACCTATTTTTTCACTCTGATTGGAAATTTGGGATTGATTTTACTGGTTATTGGGGATGTACGGCTCCACAACCACATCTACTATTTTCTGAGTGTGTTGTCATTCTTGGATGCCTGTTATTCTTCAGTAGTCACCCCAAAAATGTTAGTCAATTTCTTGGCAAAGAGGAAAGCTGTTTCATTTCTTGGTTGTGCAACACAGCTCTTTCTCATTGGAACCACAGAATGTTTTCTCTTGGCTGTAATGGCTTATGAGCACTATGTAGCTATACAGCCCATTGTTATATTCATTTAACATGTCACCCCCAGCCTATGTTCCACTCATCATTGCTGCCTATTTTGGTGGCATTTTGCATAGTACATTACATACAGTGGCCACATTTAGCCTATCCTTCTGTGCATCCAATGAAATTAGACATGTGTTTTGTGACATCCCTCCTCTCATGGCTATTTCTTGTTCTTACACTCACATCAACCAGCTTCTGCTCTTCTATGTTGTAGGCTCTATTGAGATGATGACTATATTGATAGTCCTGATCTTCTATGCTTTCATTCCGTTGGCTATTCTGAGGATCTGTTCTGCCAAAGGGAGGTAAAAAGTCTTTTCCACCTGTGGCTCTCACCTAACTGGAGTGTCAATTTACCATAGGACAATCTTCTTCATGTATGAGAGGCCAAGTTCCAGCTATGCTTTGGATCATGATACGAAAGTTCTATATTTTACACTATTGTGATTACCAAACTGAATCCCATCATCTATAGTTTGAGGAACAAAGACAAAAAGGAGGCAATGAAAAAAGTGTTTGAGAAACATTATTTCAACAATAAAATACATTTTTGCTATTGAGTCAAATTGAAAAGAATGCTGGGAGTCAGTTCATATCTTTAAGGTCAGAAACTAGATTAGATAATGGCTTGTTTTTAGTTAGTATAGCTTAAATACTATTAAATAAATCATTAGGAAGCACTCTTTTGCAACATTTTATATATAGAGAGAAGCTGTTTCATCAATATACCTATGACTACCTTTGAACATATCCCTATTAAACATTCACTGATGTACATATATTGCTCTTCTTAGCCATTGTGTAATTTGATTTTCAGTTATTATAATGGTAGTTGATATCTTCAGAATTTCATGGCTTCCATATATTCTCACATATTTCACAGTAATTTCTCTGCACACATTATGAAGTCAATTTTCCTCCTGACATCCCTTGGAAGGACCTCCCTGTGATTAACTCACTTGCTTCATGTGTCCTTCCACAACCAGATCCATCCAGGCCCCTGGATGTGCCTTTTATACTCTTTGGCTCAACACCACAGATTTTTATTCCTCTATTAAATTCTTTCCTTTCCACTTTCCAATTACATATGTTGATTATATGCATTCTGTAATTCCAAAAATATACTGAGACTATGCTATAATATTTAAAGAGAATGTACTTAAGGATCAGGAAAGACAGATAAAATTATAGCTTAGAGAAATACCTGCATCTGATTCTAGGAGAGAGATGCTCCACAATCTGAAAAGGCTGTCCATTTTTCCAGGTTCCTATGATGCTGGGGTATTGGACTTAGTTTGTACCTCAACCATTACTTTCTATGTATAAGGAATAACTTTGTTTTGCTCTTGATCCTCAAATTTACTCCTAGTGAGCAAGGCATAATAGAAAGAGTCTTATTTCAAGTCATCTCTGTCTGCTTTATTTATTCTGTTATATTTACTTTGGTTCCTAGTTTTGTTCATCGGGAGTAGAAAATCCACTGGAGCCAGCACCACATAGGAGTACTTAAAGAGGACTGTTAAATTTCCCTTCAATTATTATTTAAGAAATTTATCTGACTAATGTTAGAAGATTAAGTATGGACTAATTTTTGAGAAACAAAAATAATAAATAAAAAACACCAAGAGGTCCAGCCTTAGTGGGACACACAATTTCTTGCATTTTTCTTCCAGAAGAGCTGACAGCTTCTTACTGTATATAAAGATTACCTAAAATTCCTTTGTGCTTCTGTCAGCAGGAAGGAAATGTAGCCATTTAAATTATTTCCAAAGCATTCTGTTCTCCCTAAGAAATACCTACCCTTAAAAGATACTATTTTATCAGATTCTACCAAACTGGATTTACAAGAGCCTAACTTACAACAAGAAATTGAAGAAGCCAACTCCAGGCAATTCTCACCCTACTGTATCACCAATGGTGTGAAAAAAAAAGAGGTGATAAACATTTGTGAAGATGACAGTCTAGATATGAAGGCTCACTAAGAGACTGAGACCTTATCATAGGGTTTAGAATATTGACCTTTCCCCACATCTTACCACCACATTAATAGCATTACCATATATAAGAATGTGTTGCAACTGTTCAAAATTGCAAGGCTCATATCCAATTTACTAAGGCATTCCCTAAAGAAACTTAAAGAGGAGACTAAAAAAGGACACCAGGAGAAATTTAACCACTGAAATTTACAGCTCAAGAAACAATAAAACAGTCTAACTCCTAGCCAGATGAATATAAGACCTCATGCTAAATTCTATTTACCTCAGTTGCCCCTACCAGATATATCACAC
Organism: Cabassous unicinctus; assembly: GCA_029593785.1. Lineage (NCBI taxonomy): Eukaryota > Metazoa > Chordata > Mammalia > Cingulata > Chlamyphoridae > Cabassous > Cabassous unicinctus. The sequence continues at coordinate 32,737 of JAQZBX010020009.1, forward strand.
TTCACTTTCAAGAATAAATCACAAAACATGCTAAAAGGCAACAAAACAAAAAGCATTCTGAATATCAAAGCAACATCTTAAGCAGACTCAAATTTGATAGAGTAGTAGGAATTATCAGAGCAATCATTTAAAGTAACTATGATTATTATGCTAACAGGTGTAGAGGAAAAAGTAGACAATATGCACAACTGTTGGGTTGGAGGTAACCTGAGCAAGGTTGTGAAGTAAGACACACCTGGGCCACAGACTCCTGAGAAACAGTGAAAAAAATTGGGTAGAATTTGTAAGAATTAACTTCCCCAAACTGTGGAAGACAATCAAGAGTAGACAATGACTCAACAAGTAATAAATGTGAAATCAGGAAAAAAGAAAAAAAATTAAGCTAAGAAATTTAAGGGAGCCACAGGGTAAGTTGGTTTGTCCAGGGCCCCACCTTCACTCTAAGCTCTGCAGGGTAGTTTGTATGACCTGCATAGGAGTGTGGGTCCCTGGGGTCAGATTATTGGTGCACCTTAATGAACTTATTGAGTGTCTTTATGCAACAGCCCTAACTGATTATGTGGAACACTTACTCAGAGACCATGTCTCTGGGATTTACTTGAGCATAAGAA
>JAQZBX010020010.1:9107-33446 GCA_029593785.1 Cabassous unicinctus
AAAAAAAAAAAAAAAAAAATCAATCTAGCTGTTGTAGTGAGACAAAGTGGAAGCAGAAATATTGGTTAGGGAAATACTGCAGAAGTCCAGATAAGAGGTAATGGTACAAAGTGATGAATGGATGAAGGTGTTTATAGTAAAGGTTAAGATTAATGGTCAGATTCAGGATCTATTTTGAAGGTAAACCTAACAGGTATTGCTGTGGGACAAGAACAATGAAAATAAGAAAGATATCAAGCATAATTCTTGTCTTTGACCAGGCACAACTGGGTAAAAATGGTAATATAATTTCCTGAAGTGGGAAAGTCTGGGGTAGGAGTAGGCAATAAATCACAAAATGCCCAAACCATACTTAGGCATGGATATTTTGTATTTACCATATTTTGGTAACATAACCAAAGTTAACACACACAGTCTATTTCATTTGTTTCTTCCTGATTATGTGGTAAACCTGCAACAATCTTCTATTTTAGTGACATGAGAAAAGTGTACTGGGTTGGGAGTTAAGAGTTCAGGAATGCTACTTTCTTGCTTGGTACTCTTTTGTTGTGTGACCATAGACAAGTCATATCACAACTCTAAGCTTCAGTTTTCCTATCTGCAAAACAAAAGTTATACTGATGATATGAGGCTGCTTTTAGCTATGGGGGAAAAAAAAATCACTGATCTGTACTTGCCAAGCTATCTTCCTGGATCACCTCCAAATTCAAGTTCTATCTCCTAGGAAAGGCTATCTTAATTAGTGAATACAGCAAGGCTGGCTGTTTAAAATCTCATGCAGTTTTCAATAGAAAAAAAAAAGTTTTAAACAAGGGAGCAATGTTGGGATAATCCACGATAATTCCCCAATCAATCATATCAGCTCATAAAATGAGTTCTTTTCTGAATCAGTTGATGCTCTGAATATTCAGAGGAAGAAAGCAATACAGATGCAACCCCTAACTAGTTAAAGCAATTTTGAATCTTGTATCATTAATTTGTTACTTTTATTTTATAAATCCAAGTTCTTTTTCATTTTACCATGAGTACATATTTATTAAGGACTAAGACAAGATTGATGAAGAAATTTTAAGCAATATATTTATATCTACGTTTTTTTGTACATGAACAAGAATGACACTATGAACAGTTGGGCTATCATGAGTTACAATGAACAAATCAGAGAAAAAAATTTAATGCAAGTAAAATTTTCAATAACACAATTTTTATTAATGACTTAAACATTTGTAAACTTAATGTTATTTAATAATAAAATGAAGCTTAATATTTTGGACTTATTCTTCATTAAGCACACTTCCTAATATTAATACAATTCCCTACAGAATAGAAGTCTAGGGGAAAAATTACTTTAAAAATAAAGTTTAGTATTATTTAAAATTTGATTAATTACATTTGTTTTTCCATGTAAAATGGCAATTTTTGGAGATCTTTGAATGGCTGCTTTCTCAAATGCTTTCAGTGATTTTCATACACACTTATACATTCTATATCTGTAATGCTATTTGCTTTACTTTCCAACAAAATATTGGACATGTGTTGAAATTGTGAACACTGTCACGTGTTAAGTTTGAAAATAACAGAGAGCAAATGCTCTAGACTAGATAACTCAGTGATCTGAATGGACAGATGTAAAAGTGATATTGCCATATATATATATATAATTTTTGTATTTTTATCATAAAATAAAATCCTATGTATTAAAGCAAGTACAGTATGTAGAGTTTCTACAGTAAAAAGCATATTATGAGGAAGCAGAAAGATATGAAGCTGTTAAAATTGGTTGTCTTAGGAAAGGCAAGGAAAGAGGATGAGAGCAAGGTGAAAAGCAGCAGCTATAGCAAAATGAAAAAATATTGATGGTCTAATTGTTGAAAAAATGTTTTAAAAATACTGTAAGTATATACACTTTCAGCCTAAGGACCGTACCTTGTTTTGGCCAGTACAGTCACCAATTTCAGTTACTTTATGGCATTCTTTCATACAAGTATGATTCTGACAATCCAAGGTTCGTCCACAAACTCTCTTACAAGAGTAGGGTCCTACAGCATGGCATGGTAGCGGACTCACCTAAAAAAGAAAAAAGAAAAAAAAAGGAAAATCAGCATAGCATACACATTCATAAAATATCCTGCAGCCATGACCCTGCTATCAACTGAGAACACATTTTACAAAGATTAGTAAGTTTTCATTTACACAAATTGAAAATATAATTACTAAAATCTCTGAGCTCAAAATTTTCATCAGTAATGGTAAGGAAAATAGTTTTGATTCTTAGTATTATTCATTACAATACAATACAAATCAGAAAACATATCCTTAAGATTCAGGTGTTTTAATACAAATTAACTGAGTGACCTCAGAGAAGGCTTTTAACTTCTGAGTGTCTAAGTTTCCTCTTATAAAATATCTTCCTCCTAGAACTGCTGTTGAATAAGGTAAAATGCTTGCCTGATGTGAAATATGGTCTCAATGAAAAACAGTTAGTATTAGAACCAAAGAAATCCATCAAAAACTTCCAAATAATGGATGACAAGAAGAAAAACATTGTATTCCTATAAGGGATATTCAATATAATGACTATACTGAATATACATAGGCTAATTTGTAAATAAAAGCATTTTATATTTTTAAAAATTAATAGACAAACCTTTGTACCCCTTAAAACACTGAAATAGCAAAAATGACATTTTATTTCTAACAATCCTAGTATCAAAGAGTAATAAACTACAAGTTTTATTTAATAATTATTGCCAATAACTCACCTCATGCTTTCCAAGACATTCCCTGCAGGGAAAAATAAAATGAAGTGAAAACATTATAACTTCTTCAAAAAAAGATTTATAAAGCAAAGACATTAACCCCACTAGTTTGCTTTATTAAGAGTAAAAAAATAAACACATGTAACATATTTGATTAAATAAAAACATGCCACTTCAAAAATGAAATCTGCAATTTGAAACAGGTTACTTGCCTCAAAATATTTAAAATATTTCTATTCTTCTATAAGTACTTATACACTCTAAAACATTTTCCAGCTAAAAAAAGGGGAGGGGGGGGCTATTTTTAAGATAGCTATAGTAAAAGACCACTTAATTTTTTAAAAAACTAGGATAAAAAACCTTTTATTATTAATTTCATAGTGATTATTATTTGAATGTGAATTTCTACCTTCAAAATATGGAATTATCATTTATGATTTCACAAAAACTAGCACAGTAAGAACTTGCAAAGCTATAATATGAGACCTGATAACAAAATATCACTTTTGCCATCAGACTACTTTCAATATAGTTTTTAAGTGTCCATTATATGAGAATAGCACAGGAAATAGATTCCAGTAAAACTCAGTCTTATATGTACTGAATGCCTCCTTTTTCATAAGGCATTACCCAGAAGATGTGGCAGATGTATATATGAATTTCTGTCCTTGCCCTCAAGAAAGTCATGATAGCAGAACACTTTTTTTTTTTCCCCCCAAAGAGAGGGTTGGTAGCCCTGGAAGAATTTCATAAGTGTTAAAATGCTTTCAGAATTTGAATTTTAATGCTAAAGACCAAACTAATACTTAAAACTCTATTCAGGAAGAAAAGATGCATTTAGTTCTTAACAATCCTTATATTTGACAACTATGATCAATCACCTTTCCTCCAATTAAGATTTGGTAGTAGTTCTCCAGGTGCCATACTTTAAAATCCAAGCTTATACAATGACAAGTTCTACAAGGATGTGCTGGAGGTTGGCAAGCTAGCAAAACTTGCCTATTTCAATGATATTGCAGTAGGTGCGGTATGCTGTAGGGTGGATCATTCACAGAATCAGAAGGGACTTTACATCATGACATTAGGATGTCTGGCACCTTACCGAAGGCTAGGAATAGGGACTATTCCTAGATGTTTAAGAAATGTTAAATGTTAAATCATGTCTTAAACATCTGTGAAAAAGATGGCACTTTTGACAACATCTATCTGCATGTCCAAATCAGCAATGAGTCGGCAATTGACTTCTACAGGAAGTTTGGCTTTGAGATTATTGAGACAAAGAAGAACTATTATAAGAGGATAGAGCCTGCAGATGCTCATGTGCTGCAGAAAAACCTCAAAGCCCCTTCTGGCCAGAATGCAGATGTACAAAAACAGACAACTGAACAAATTACAAATGAACTTTCTTGCACTTGCTTGTCGCCAAATAAAAGGGAAACCCATTGAAAAAAAAAACAAAAAAAACCCAAGCTTATTTAATACTTACACGTATTGATAGATATAATCTAGTCAGGATAACTTTAGGCAGTTAACCTCTAAAGAGAAGAATACATGTTCCTGGATGCATCACTTTGCAAATATTATTTACCTGGTTTAGATGGTGGCAATAAAATTTTTAAAAAGTACATCTAGATAAAGAAACACATATTCACAGCAATAATAAAGTATGCTTTTATTATTTCCCCTCCACTGAAGGATTTCATTTCTTTGGCTAAAATTATACAAACTTCATAACCAGCATGTATAGTGATGTTAGGTCACAAGGCTACAAACTAGTACATACTTTAACATTAGCAGTTTCACGTCAATTTTTTTCTGCTCACAAATGACTCTGAAAAGGCTGATATGCAATGCAAGTAATACAGCTGCTGTCTAAAGGAAACACTGAGATCACTGAGTATTTATACGTCTCTCAGATAAGAGGCATTGCTCAAAATCTCCCCCACTGGGAAAGAGCAGGAGAAGGGGCAGGGGGCAGGGGGACCTGGAACAGAGGAACAAATAACCACTGTCTTCACTCCGCCATCAGATCTGGTGGCCCACAAGCCTCTGCCCAAGCAGACAGTTGGACAAGGTAGCCCAGGTATAGGTGTGTTGGGGGGACATGCCAGGTGTGTCTTTTGTGGACCCCAGAAAATTATGTTCTTAAACTAACCCATTTCTGTGCGTGTAAGGTATGTGGGACCTTTTCATTAGATCACTTTTTATTGGATCACTTTGGTTAAGGGCCTTTGATTAGACTGCAAGACCCAGGGAGGGTCTTAATCCTTTCACTGGAGTCACATAAACAGAGGCGAGAGGAGAGGAAAAGCTGCTATTTTTACCCTGCCATGTGAGAGAGGCCTCAAGGATCACCTTCAGCCACAGAAAGGTAAGAGAACCTCTGAGAGTCTGAAAGAGCAGCCAGAGGTTGGAATCAGCAGAGCGGCCCGAAGCTGAAGAGAGCAGCACCAGGTAGAGATAAGCCATATGCCTGATCGCCACAGCTGAGCTCAGGGAGAAAGTAAGTCCGGAGGAGAAGGCAGAGTCTAGCCACCATTTTGCTTGCCACATGGCATGAGTCCAGGTTCAGCCAGCAGCAAACTTTTGGTAAGAAAGCCTCTCTGAAGATGCCTTGATTTGGACATTTTAACAGCCTGGGAACTGTAAGATTTTACCCTAATAAATCCCCATTATAAAAGCCAACCCATTTCTGTTATTTTTGCATGGGCAGCCTTTAGCAAACTAAAACACCAGGCCTCAGGTTTCAGAGGGCCCACATGCCAGCCTGGAGAGGTCTTGGCCAACACCCTCCTCCCACTCCAGCCTTTCCTTGACTGACCAAGTAAGCAATGTACTAAAAATATGGTTGGATCATAATACCTATGAATATAGGATACTTTGAAAGATAATATATTCCCATAGAAAAAGGGATGAATAGCAATGCTTTTTACATAAAGTAATACTTTTTAGTTTGTGCAAAACAGAATTAGAAATTAACTGAATTTACATTTAAATGCTTTTAAGTCATCATAAATGGAGCCAAAAATTAACAAAACAATTTATAAGAAACTGGCAAACAAGTGGGAGTGTTGTAAACCACTAAATATGGAAAAACAAGGTTTAGACACTCACTCCTCATTCCCTAATTTATAAATAAGTCTTTTTTACCCCCAAACAGACATTTTTCTGATTCCCTGATGTAATCATTGCTCAAATCATCCTGCCCGACAACCCAACCAAAGGATTTCCCTCTAAGAGCCTGAACAGTCAATAAACTAAAGCAGTAATTCTCCACCATTAGTGCACATAAGAATCAGATTGTTGTCCTGACTCCTCACTTGTTGATTCAGTAGATCTAGGTTGGAGGCCCATGAATTTACATTTCCAACAAGTTCCCAGGTAATGCTGATACTGCTGGTCCATTAGACTACAGCATCAAACTACTGGATGAGCCCTAGGCTGAGGCAGCCAAGGGACACTAAACTGAGTTTGATTCTCTTTCTCCTTGGATTCCTATCTATAAGATGAAAGGATTCTTTTTGTTTGTTTGTTTGTTCATTTTTAGGAGGTACTGGGGATTGAATCCAGGACCTCATACATGGGAAGCAGGTGCTCAACCACTGAGCTACATCTGCTCCGATGAAAGGATTCTTGAATTGGGATGTGCACTACATTGAGAAGCCATGTAGCCTGCAAATAAGGTCAGGATGATAAGTAAAATTGGGGGTGGGGGGCTGGGGGCAAGATGGCAGCTAAGTAAGGCGCTCCAAGAGTCAGCTCGTCCTACAGAACAGTTAGTAATCTAAACAGAGATATCTAAAGCACCTGTTTGGGGGACCCAGGAGACCAGAAGAGGATCCTGCAATATCCTTGAAAGAATAGGAGGAGGAGACTGCCCATCCGCAGTGAAGATTCGTGAATAGAGCACTCCAGGCCACAGAGGCTGGTTCGCATTCTCCACTGGAGGCGAAAACCACCTCAGGAGCTATTCCGTGGATGGAGCTGGAAGCTCCATTTCCCAAAAACGGGGGAGGAAGAGACAGCTGGCCACTGACTTCAGCTAATGATTAGTAAATTTGGCGGGCTGAAGTATAATCCTAAGAACAGCTAAAGTTTGAACCTGTCCAACTCAGAAAGAGGCCAGTAGCCACCATTTTAACTCCACCTCCAGCATGAGGGGAAGCGGGGCTGATTGAAAATCACAGTGACAGTAGGGACGGGTTTCTTTCCACCCAGATCAGATTGCAGCCCCAGCCTAGGCTCCAGTCCCACCTCAGGCAGAGAAGAAGATAGGGGGACCTGCAATAGCTTCTCCATGAAACTGCAGGCACTTTTGGCCAGCACAGACTGAATAGTCGGACACCTAGGGCTCCATCCCCGTACCCCAATAGGATAGGAGAGGAACTATGTTTCCTTGGCCTCTCTGGGCAACTGCAGGCACTTTCGGCCCACACGAATTGGTTTGTTGAGCGCTTCTGATTCCATCTCCACCCCTCCACCATCACAGGACAGGAGGGAGCTGGTGTTTCCTCAGCCTCTCAGGGAAACTGCAGGCACTTTTGGCCTGTATAAACTTGACTGTTGGGACAAGAGGAGGCAGTGTTTCCCCAGCCTCTCTGGGTAACTACACAGATGGAATAGTCAGACACCTGTAGTTCCATCCCCACCCCCAAGTAGGATAGGAGGAGAGCTGTGTTTCCTCAGCCTTTCCAGGCAGCAGCAGGCACTTTGGGCCTACAGAGACTGGACTGTTGGTCGCTTGTGGATCCACCCCTACCTCCCAGTAGGACAGGAGGGGGATGGTGTTTCCTCAGCCTCTCTGGGCAACAGCAGGCACTTTCAGCCTACACAGACTGAACTGTTGGGCGCCTGTGGTTCCATCCTCACCCCTAAAAGGGCAGAAAGGACAGACTCCCTCAGCCTTTCAGGGCAAATGCAGGTGCGTTCGGCCCACAGATTATATTGTTGGGCACTCCAGAGGGTCCTTCCCCACCCTTGCAAGGGAGGAGGGGGTATGAAGCTGCAACAGTCTCTCAGGGCAACTACAGATGGTCTTGGCCTGCACAACTTGGATTATTACACACAGCTGTGGCTCTGTCCCTACCCCTGGCAGAGGAGAAAGGTGGGAGAAGATACACTGGTTCCTGGGGCAACGCGGGCAGCTTCAGCCTCCATAGCTTACAGTACCAAGTACATCCTCGGCTCTTACTACACAACCAGCAAGGGAGAAACAGCAAGAATACCCTCAACTAAAGAAAGAAACTGTGCCCAGAATAAATACATCTAATAAGCCAGATGTCAAGACACCAACAAAAATTATAATCCATTCCAAGAAACAGGAAGATACGGCCCAGTCAAAGGAACAAGATAAGCCTCCAGATGACATAAAGGGGTTGAGACAACTAATCACAGATTTTCAAACAAATCTCCTTAATAAATTCAATGAGATGGCTAAAGAGATCAAGGATATTAAGAAAACACAGGGTAAACACATAGAAGAATTTGAAAGCATACATAGAAAAATAGCAGGTCTTATGGGAATGAAAGGCACAATAAATGAAATTAAAAATACACTGAAGGTATATAACAGCATATTTGAGGAGGCAGAAGAAAGGATCAGTGAGCTTGAAGACATGGCCTCTGAAAGAGAACATACAAAAGAACATACAAAAGATGAAGAAAGGAAAAAAACTGAACAGAGTTTCAGGGAACTAAATTATGCAAGAGACGTGCAAACATACGTGTGGGTGTCCCAGAAGGAGAAGAGAAGGGAAAAGGGGCAGAAGGAATATTTGAAGAAATAATGGTAGGAAATTTCCCAACCCTATTGAAGGACATAGATATCTGTGTCTAAGAAGCACAATGTACTCCCATCTGGATAAATCAAAATAGACCACTCCGAGACACATACTAATTAGAATGTCAAATACCAAAGAAAATGAGACAATTTAGAGAGCAGCAAGAGAAAAACGACACATAACATACAAAACATAAGATTAAATGCTGATTTCTCATCAGAAACCGTGGCAGCAAGAAGGCAGTGGTATGATATTTTTAAGATACTGCAAAGGAAAAACTGCCAGAGACAGGGTGGGCATCACCATCCCAAAATCCCCAAGACTGAGGAATGAACAAACATAATGGGGGAAAGCAACTATGGACTAAAGTAGACTTATGATTATTCTACCAATGGAAGAATTTGTATCATTGATATAAATGCTGTGGCCACCAGAGGTTCTGAGGGGAGGCAGAGGTAAGAATAGGTACAAAATGGGGGCACTTTTGGGACATTGGAATTGTCCTGCATGACACTGCAATGACAGATACAGGCCATTATACATTTTGTCAAACCTACAAAATTGTGTGGGGCTGTAACCGTTGGCCAATTTGGTGTAATTATGAATTCCAAAAATATAATTGGATCATGCTTGTAAACTGATCTGTTAATCTGGGCATGATTAGGTTATGATTAGGGCATTGAGCTCCACCCCTTTGTGAGTGGGGAATCAAATATAAAAGGCATGGCAAGAACAGTTTTGAGTAGAAGTTTTTGAGAAGCAGTTTTGATATTGGAGAGAAGGCCCCAGAAGAAGAGAAGCAAGCCATTCGCCTGATCATCTATAGCTGACCTTGTGGAGGAAACAGGAGCTAAGCCCGGAGAGAAATACAGCGGGAAGACAGGAACCCAAGAAGCCTGAACCCTGGCAAATGTCGGCAGCTGTCTTGGTCCAACAAGTGGCAATGTACTGTGGTGAGAGAAGAAACTTAACGCTTATGGCCTGGTATCTGTGGACTTCTACCCCAAATAAATACCGTTTATAAAGACCAACCCATTTTTGGTATTTCACATTAGCACCCCTTTGGCTGACTAATACAGGGGCAAAGTTTAAACTATAATGTAAATCAAGTCCTTGGTTAGTACAATGGTTCAATATGTGCTCATCAACTGTAACAAATGTACCACACTAATGAAAGATGTTGTTAATGTGGGAAAGTGTGGGAGGGGGATGGGGTAGGGCATATGGGACTCCCATAAATTTTTTATGTAACATTTATGTAATCTAAAGCTTCTCTAAAAATAAAAAATATAAACAAATAATTTTTTTTAAAAATGAGAGTGAGTTTAGAATTTTCAGATAAACAGAAACTGAGAGAGTTTGTAACTAAGAGACTAACTTTACAGGAAATACTAAAGGGAGTGCTACAGCCTGAAAAGAAAAGACGAGAGAGAGGCTTGGAAGAGCGTCTAGAAATGAAGATTATATCAGAAAAAGTAAAAGTGTAAAAAGAGTGATGAAATTATGACAGATAAAACTCAAAGGTCAAAATGGGTGAAATAAGAACTGCCTTTACAGTAATAACATTGAATGTTAATGGATTAAACTCCCCAATCAAAAGACGGAGACTGGCGGAATGGATAAGAAAATATGAGCCATCTATACGCTGTCTAAAACAGACTCACCTTAGACCCAAGGATACTGTATTAGTCAGCCAAAGGGGTGCTGATGCAAAGTACCAGAAATCTGTTGGCTTTTATAAAGGGTATTTATTTGGGGTAAAAGCTTACAGTTACAAGGCCCTAAAAAGTCCAATTCAAGACTGTTTTCTCCCAGTCAGTTGCCACATGTTGAAGCAAGATGGCAGGCAATATCTGCCTGGTCTCTTCTTCCTTCTTTTTCTCTAGGCTCCATGGGCCCAGTTTCTTCAGATCTCAGTTTCAGGCTGACATAGGGCTTGTCTATCAGGGATTCCTCAGCTGTTCAGCTGCTCTGTTGTCTTCAGCTGCAAACTATCAGGCAAATGGCTCATCTGTCCCCGGGCTTTAGCTGCTTGAGTCTTCTCTTCTCTGGCATAGATGGAGCTCTCTCTCTTTACCATGTGTCTTCTTGAGTGTCCATTTATATCAGCCCACCAAGGGGGCAGGGACTTAGCCTGAGTCACGTCTTACTGACTTGGTCAAATCAAAGGCACTACATTGATTTAATCAAGTAAACTTAAAACCTTTGAAGTTACTACAATCAAAGTATATCACACCCAGAGGAACAGGCAGTTTACAAACATAATCCTTCTTTTTTTTGAGGGTCATAAATAATCTCAAACTGCCACAGATACCAAAGGATTGAAAGTGAAAGGCTGAAAAAAGATATTCCACACATGCAATAAACAAAAAAAAGGTAGAGTAGCTATACTTATATCAGATGAAATAGACTTTAAAGGCAAAACTGTTATTAGAGACTAGGAACAATATTATATATTAATAAAAGGGACAATTCATCAGGAAGAAATAACAATCATAAATGTATATGCACCTAACCAGGATGCCCCAAGATACATAAGGCAAACACTGGCAACACTGAAGGGAGAAACAGATCTCTCTACAATAATAGTTGGAGACTTCAATATATCACTCTCAGCATTGGATAGAACATGAAGCAGAGGCTCAATAAAGAAAAAAAGAGCTTGAACAATATAATAAACGGACTAAACCTAACAGACATATATAGAACATTGCACCCCCAAAATAGCAGGATATATATTCTTTTCAAGTGCTCGTGGATCTTTCTCCAGGATAGACCATATGTTGGGTCACAAACAAGATCTCAAAAAAGTCAACAAGATGGAAATTATACAAAGTATTTTCTCTGATCATAATGGAAATAAAGTTGGAAATCAACAAGAGGTGGAAAAAAAGTTCACAAATATAGGGAGATTAAACAACACAATCTTAAATGAGTGGGTCAAAGATGAAACTGTGAGAGAAATCAATAAATATCTCGAGACAAATGAAAACAAGAACACAACACACCAAAACCTATGGGATACAGCAAACGCAGTGCTGAGAGGGAAATTTATAGCCCTCAATGTTTTCATTAAAAAAGAAGAAAGAGCTAAAATCAATGACCTAACTACACAGCTGGAGGAACTAGAAAAAGAAGAGTAAACTATTCCTAAAGCAAGCAGAAGGAATGAAATAACAAAGATAAGAGCAGAAATAAATAAAATTGAGAACAAAAAAAATGAGAGAATTAACAAATCCGAAAGATGGTTCTTCGAGAAGATTAACAAAATTGACAAACCCTTAGCTAAACTGACAAAAGAAAAAAAGAGAGAGAAGATGTAAATAAATGTAATAAAAAATGAAAATGGGGACATTACTACTGACTCCACAAAAATAAAAGAGATCATAAGAGGATACTATGAACAACTGTACGCCAACAAACTAGACAATGTAGACGAAATGGAAAAATTCATAGGAACATATGAACAACTTTCACTGACCCTAGAAGAAATAGAAGACCTCAGCAAACCAGTCACAAGTAAAGAAATTGAAACAGTCATCAAACAACTCCCCAAAATGAAAAGCCCAGGACCAGACGGTTTCACAGGTGAGTTCTACCAAGCATTCAAAGACTGAATACCAATATTACTCAAGCTCTTCCAAAAAACTGAACAAGAAGCAATGCTACCAAACTTATTCTAGGAAGTCAATATCACCCTAATACTAAAGCCAGGTAAAGACAGTATGAAAAAAGAAAATTACAGACCCATTCCCTAATGAATACGGATGCAAAAATCCTCAACAAAATACCTGTTAATCCAATCCAACAATACATTAAAAAAATTATTCATCATGATCAAGTGGGTTTTATACCAGGCATGCAAGGGTGGTTCACCACAAGAAAATCAATCCACATATTATACCACATTAATAAATCAAAGAATAAAAATCACATGATTCTATTGATTGATGCCGAAAAGGCATTTGACAAAATAGAGCATCCTTTCTTAATAAAAATACTACAAAAGATAGGAATTGAAGGAAGCTTTCTCAACATGATAAAGGTCATATATGAAAAATCCACAGCTAATATTGTACTCAATGGTGAAAAACTGTAAGCTTTCCCATTGAGATCAGGAACAAAACAAGGATGCCCACTGTTACCCCTGTTGTTCAATAATAATACTAGAGGTTCTAGCTAGAGTAATCAGGCAAGGAAAAGAAATAAAAGTCATCCAAATCAGAAAGAAAGTAGTAAAACTTTGGATATTCGCAGATGGTATGATCCTATACCTAGAAAGTCCCGAAAAATCTACAACAAAGCTGCTAGAGCTAATAAACAATTTCAATAGAGTGTCAGGATACAAGATCAATACTCAAAAATCAGTGGTATTTCTATACACTAGTAATATGCAACCTGAGGAGGAAATTCCATTTACAATAGCGACTAAAAGAATCAAATATTTAGGAGTAAACTTAACCAAGGATGTAAAGCAATTGTATTCAGAAAACTACAAAGCACTGCTACAAGAAATTTTAAAAAGACCTAAATAATTGGAAGAACATTCCATGCTTATGGATTAGAAGACTAAATACCATTATGATATCAATTCTACCCAAATTGAGATATAGATTCAATGCAATCCTGATAAAAATTCCACCAGCATTTTTTTAAAACAAATGGAAAACACAATTATCAAATTTATTTGGAAGGGTAAGGGGCCCCCAATAGCCAGAAACATCTTAAAAAGCAAAGCAAAGTTGGAGGACTATTACTTCCGGACTTTAATCATATTACCAAGAAGCAGATGTGGCTCAAGCAACTGGACTCCTGTCTACCATATGGAGGGTCCTGGGTTCAGTTCCCAGGGCCTCCTGATAAAAAGCGAGCTGGCCCACGCAGACAGCTGGCCCATGCAGAAAGCTAATGCAACAAAATGACGCAACAGAAAAGAGACAGAGGAGAGAGTGTGAAAGACACAACAAACCAGAGAGATAAGGTGGCTCAAGCACTTGAGTGCCTCTCTCCCATGTTGGGAGACCCCGGGATCAGTTCCTAAAGAGAAGACAAGCAGACAAAGAAAAAACCTGTAGCAAATGGACACAGAGAACAGACAACGAGAGCAAGCAGTGTGTGTGTGTGTGGGGGGGGGATAAATAAATCTTAAAAAAAAAATCGTATTACCTAGGTACAACGGTAAAAGCAGCATGATTCTGGCATAAAGATAGACACATAGACCAATGGAACCAAATTGATGGTTCAGAAACAGACCCTCACATCTATGGTCAAGTGATTTTTGATAAGCCTGTCAAACCCACCCAGCTGGGGTGGAACAGTCTATTCAACATAAATAGTGCTGGAAGAACTTGATATCCATATCCAAAATTAAGAGAGGGGCCCCCTATCTCACACCTTATATAAAAATTAACTCAAAATGGATCAAAGACCTAAATATAAAAGCTAGAACCATAAAGCTCCTAGAAGACCTGGTGGTAGGTGGTGGATTCTTAAACCTTACACCAAAAGTACGAGCAACAAAAGAAAACATGGATAAATGGGACCTCCTCAAACATAAACATTTTTGTGATTCAAAGGGCTTTATCAAGAAGGTGAAAAGGTAGCCCACTCAATGGAAGAAAATATTTGGAAACTACATATCTGTTAACAGTTTGATTTCATTCTATATAAAGAGATCATACAACTCAACAATAAAAGAGCAAGCAATCCAATTAATAAATGGGCGAAAGACTTAAATAGACATTTCTCCAAAAAGGACATACAAATGGTCAAAAGACACATGAAAAAATGTTCAATATCACTAGCTATTAGGGAAATGCAAATCAAAATGACAATGAGATATCATCTCACACTGCAGAGAATGGTCATTATTAAAAAAAAACAACAGAAAACAGTAAGTGCTGGAGAGTGTGTGGAGAAATAGAAACACTCCAGCACTGTTGGTGGGAATGTAAAATGGTGCAGTCTCTGTGAAAGACAGTTTGGTGGTTCCTCAGGAAGCTATATATAGAAGTACCATATGATCCAGCAATCCCTCTACTGAAAACAGTGACACGAACAGACATTTGCACACCAATGTTCACAGCAACATTATTTACAATTGCCGAAAGACGGAAACAACCCAAGTGTCCATCAACCAATGAATGGATAAACAAAAAGTGGTATATACGTATGATGAAATACCATACTGCAATAAGAAGAAATGAAATTGGGACACATATGATAACATGGATGAATACTGAAGACATTACGCTAAGTAAAATAAGCCAGTCACAAAAGGACAAATATTGCATGGTCTCACTAATATGAACGAAATATGAAGAATAAATGCATGGAGTTAAAACCTAGAATATAAGTTATTAGGAGATAAGAAGAGGGCTGCAAAGGAGTACTGATGCTTAATGTATGTAGAAGTTTTCACTAACTTGACTGTAAAAGTGTGGAAATGGATAGAGTTGATGGTAACACATTATAGTGAGTAGCAGCTGGTTTATAAATGGGCTTTTGGCTGAAAAGGGTAGTCTAGGGATGTAAATGTCAATTGAAAGAAAGCTAAAGAATAATCTAGAGACTGAATAACACAGTGAATCCAGAGGTGTATGAGAATTGTGTTAATGGTACAAATTCAAGAATGTCCTTCTGTGAATTAGAATGGATGTACATCACTATTGCAGGATGGTGGGAAGGTGGAGAAGCATGGGAAAAATACAATTAATGCAACCTATGGACTATAGTTAATAGCAATACTGTAATATTCTTGCATCAATGCCAAAGATGCACTGTGTTAATAATAGGAGGGATATGAAAAAAATATGCCAAATGTATACTATAGACCATAGTTAGTAGTCTATATTATCTCATAATCTGTAACAAATGTTCCATAATAGTGTGGTGCGTTTGTGAAGGGGTGTTGTATGGGAATTCCACACATGTGCAAGATTGTTTCTTAAATTCACAACTTCTGTAATAAAATTATATATTTTTTAAAAATCACATAGCTGCCAAATGACAGAGCTAGGACTGGAATCCAAGATTCCTGGCTCTAAATCCCAAAATAGTTTATACAATCTAATATAATAATTGCCATATGCTTGATAAATTGTGTGAATGCTATCTAAGAAAAAAAAAGTAAAATTATAGACCTACAGGTACTAAAGAAAAGGATTGGAGAGCAGGCTGCTACAAAAGTGACACTGATAACTAGAAAGAACATCAGAGGAAGGAAGGAAACAGAGAGGAAGTTCCAAGTTTTCCCTTACTTCAAAGCACCATCCCATCTCATCAGAACTGACCTCTGGCCTAGATTATTAGTGAGAAATTTCAGATTCATTCTGTAGGCAATAGGAAGTTACTGAATGTTTTGGTGAAGGGAATAACATGATCACATTTTGAATTTGTAAAATAGTTTGGCAACACAATGGAAAATTAGAGGGAATCTAAAATGTCTGAAGACCAGTTAGGGGGCTATTGTACACACCTAGATAGAAAACAATATACGCTTGAACTAGAGTGACAAACAGAGAGAAAACAAATTTGACAGACTGTGCAGGCAGAATCAACAGGACTTCATGTTCAAGTGAATGTGGAGGATGGGAGAGTTGGAAAACAGGATAGTTTCCAAACCAAAGCAACAAGAATGTTAAGATAATTCAATGGGGGAGAAAAAGGGGAAAAGATGGTCTTTTGGACAAGTGGCACTAGGGACACTTGGATATCCACATGCAAAAAAAAAAAAGAAAAGAAAAGAAATTGGACTGCTACCTAACACCATATACAAATATTAACTCAAAATGGATCTAGGACCTATATATAAGAGCTGAAACTATTAAAATCTTAGAAGAAACCATCTTAAACTATTAAACTCTTGGAAGAAACCATTTTGTGACATGGAATTAGGCAGGGGTTTCTTAGAAATAACACCTACCTAAATCACAAGCAACAAAAGGAAAAATAGATAAATTGTTCTTCATCAAAATTTTAACTTTTATACATCAAAGTACAAGATCAGGAAAGTGAAAAGACGTGCACAGAACAGGAGAAAATATTTGCAAATTATGTATCGTATAAGAGTGTATTATCCAGAAAAGATAAAAGTACTCTTACAGTAATAAAAACACAACCCAATTAAACTATGAGTAAAGGATTTGAATACTCTTCCACAAATAAGGTATACAAATGGCCAAAAAGCACATGTGAAAAAATGCTCAAAATCATTAATGATTAGGAAAAGGCAAATCAAAACCACAATGACTGGGATTGCATTGAATCTGTACATTGCTTTGGATAGAATTGACATCTTAACAATTTTTAGTCTTCCAAGCCATAAACAAAGAATGTCCTTCCATTTATTTAGGTCTTCTTTGATTTCTTCTAGCAATGCTTTGTAGGTTTCTGTGTACAAAACCTTCACGTCCTTGGTGTGGCAGTTTGAGATTATTTTATGAATTCCAAAAAGAGTAAGATTATGTTTTTAAAGTAATCTATTCCTGTAGGAATGAAACCCTTTGATTGCATTAAATTAGGTTGAGGGGTTTTTGTTAGATTATTTGATAAGATCAATTTTGGGCTTCTGATTGGACTGTGTCAGTGGGGCATGATTCATGGTGAGTCTCTGCCCTCTTGCTGGATCTGATTAAAATGGAGACACAGAGAGAGACACACACACAGGAAAAGGAAGCTGCCTGTAGCAGTTTGGCATTATTTATGAATTCCAAAAATAGATATTGGATTATGTTTGTAAACTGGTCTGTTACTCTGGGCGTGATTAAATTGTGATTAGGGCTTTGATTGGGCCACATCAGTAGGGCGTTGAGTCCCCGCCCCTCGGTGGGTGGGGACTCACAGATAAAAGACATGGCAAAGGACAGAGTTGAAGTTCTGATGGTGAGTTTTGAGCTGGAGCCCAGGAAGTGAACACACAGGAGAAGAACACAGAGGAATGGAGATGGCTCTTAGACATGGCAGAAGCCTGGGGAGAGAGACAGAGCCATCTGCCTGATAGTTTACAGCTGACCTTGTGGGGAGAGCAGGGGAGCTGAGCCCAGAAACAAGCAAGGCCCAGGAAAAGAGGAACTCAGGAAACCTGAACCCTCACAGACATCGGCAACCATCTTGTTCCAACACGTGGCAACAGACTTTGGTGAGGGAAGTAACTTATGTTTTATGGCCTGGTAACTGTGGGCCTCTACCCCAAATAAATACCCTTTATAAAAGCCAACAGATTTCTGGTACTTTGCATCATCATCCCTCTGGTTGACTAATACACTGCCATATCTGATCCTGCCATGTAAGAGAAAAAACTCTAGCTTTGCCCACAGCTGAGTCGCAAGGAGAGAAGCCCCCAACAGGCTCAAAGAGCTGAGTCTCAGAGAGTAATGATGAGCCATATGCCTGATAGCTTACAGCTGAACTCAGGACAAGAACAGAGCAGCCGAGACTGATAGAGGAGGCTAGAAAGAGACAAGGCCTATGCCTGATAGCTGACAGCTGAGTTCCAGGAGCTAGATTCTGAGAGATGGTAGACTCTGGAGGGGAAGGCTCAACCTTGGCAGAAATCAGTGGCCATCTTCACCACATGACAACTGACTTTGGTGAGAAAGCATCTCTGATAGTGCCTTGGTTTGGGTATTTCACAGCCATGGAACTGTAAGCTTTTACCCCAAATAAATCCCCTTTATAAAAGCCAACCTATTTCTGGTACTTTGCATTGGCAGCCCTTTGGCAAACTAAAACACTTGGTTAAGATTTATTTCTAGATATTTCATTCTTTTAGTTGCTACTGTAAATGGAATTTTTTTCTAGATTTCTTCAGATTGTTCATTACTAGTATATAGAAACACTACTGATTTTTTGCATGTTGATCTGAAACCCCATCACTTTGCTGAATTCATTTATTAGTTCCAGTAGCTTTATTGTGGACTTTTCATAATTTTCTGTAAATAGGATCATGTCATTTGCAAAATTAAAAGTGTTTGTGTCTCAAAGGACTTTATCATGAAAGTTAAATGACAACCTAAACAATGGGAGAAAGAACTGGAATCCACATACCCAATAAGGGTTTAATATCTAGAATATATAAAGAAATTCAACTCAGCAACAAAAAGACCAAAAAAAAAAAAAAAACCAAACAAAAAAAACACAACAATTTAAAAATGGACAAATAACTTGAATAGACATTTCTCCAAAGAAGATATACAAATGTCCAAAAAAGCACATGAAAAGATGCTCAAAATCACTAGCCATTAGGGAAATGCAAATCAAAAACACAATAAGAGATCACTTCATACCCACTAGTACGGCTACTACTTAAAAAACAGAAATAGGAACATCCAATCATTCATCACTAGTGGGAATGTAAAATGGTTCAGCTGCTGTGGAAGACAGTTTGTCAATTCCTCAGAAAGTACAGTACAGAATTACCGTAAGACCCAGCAATCCCACTTCTAGGTATATACCCAAAAGAACTGAAAGCAGATACTTGAACAGATATTTGCAAACCAATGTTCACAGCAGCATTATTCACAATTACCAAAAGATGGAAGCAACCCAAGTGAAGCAACCAATGAAGGTATAAACAAAATGTGGTATATACATACAATGAAATATTGTTCAGTTACAAAAAAGAATGAAGTTCTGATACAAGCAAGAACATGGATTAACCTTGAAGACATCAGGTTGAGTGAAATAAGCCAGACACAAAAGAACAAATACTGTAAGGTCTGACTGATATGAAATAATTAGAATAAGCAAACTAGAATATAGGTTACCAGGGACCAGAGAGGGAGTAAGGTATCAGGAGTTAAGGCTTAAAATGTACAGTTTCTATTAGGGACAATGGAAAAGTTTTGGAAATGGATGGTGGTGATGGTAGCACTACATTGTGAACATAATTAATACCACTGCATTACATATTAGAATGTGGTTAAAAGGGGAAATTCTAAGATGTATATATGTTCCCATAATAAATATGTTTTAAAAAATCCATGGAACTGCACAACACAAATTCTGAACCTTTAGTTAAATCATGGACTATAGTTAATAAAAAAACAAAAAATAAAAAAACACCCATAATGAAATACCATTTCATACCCACTAGGAAGGTTAAAATAAAAGACAAACAATAAGTGTTGGCAAGGATGTGAAGAAATTGAAACCCTTATACATTGTTTTTGAGAATGTAAAATGGTGTGGCCACTTTGGAAAACAGTTTGGCATTCCCTCAAAACACTAAACAGAATTCCTATATGATCCAACAATTCCATTTCTAGACATATACCCAAGAGAATTGAAAATATATATTAATAAAAACTTGTATGTGAATGCTCATAGCAGCATTATTCATAATAGTCAAGAAGTGGAAACAACTGAAATGTCTGTCAACTAATGAATGGATAAACAAATGTGGTATATACATACAATGGAATATCAATCAACCATGAAAAGGCATGAATTATACTACAACATGGATTAACCTTGAAAACATTATGCTAAGAGAATGAAGTCAGACATAAAAGGACACATTATTTGATTCCATTCAAATGGAATGTCCACAATAGGCAAACTTATAGAGACAAAAAGTAGATTAGGTTTCCCAGAGGCACAGTGGCGGATGGGGTGGGGGGTGGGGTTAGTGTACAGAAAGATTTCTAATGGCTACAGAATTTTTTTAGGGGCAGAGGAATGAATATGTTCTAAAATTATATAGTGGTGATGGTTGCATAACCTTATCCTTTGCCTTCTTTTTAAAATAACATTCCTTTTAATGACCTTTTGTCAATGTTGTAGAAAAAATTTTGAACAAAAAATATATGCTACATCATTTAGGATGCCTTTGGCTTCAAGTAACAAAACACATGAACAAAGAGCAGGTTAATTAATAGTATCCTCTCACAACTGGATTGGAGGTAGAGCAATTCCAAGGTGGGTAAATTCAGCGGTATATCATCAAGAACCCAGATTCTGTCTTTCCATCATATTATCCTCAGTGCATTGTCTTTGTTCTCAGGCTATCTGACTTTCTGATTACCACCCATTCAGACATGAAAGTTTCCAAAGGAGAAGAAGGTACTGTCTATTTTTATATGCATATATATATGTGTATGTGTGTGTGTATTTTTTTAAGACTGAGGGAAGCTTTCTCAGAAACCCCATAGCTGAATTCCCTTCACATTTCACTGGTCAGAATAGAGTCACAGGACCATTTCTAAACCAGTCCCTGGAAAAGAAAATATTGCATGATTGGCTTGGGATAGTTATGATTGGAGCTGTACATACAGAGAAGGCTCATTGCCAGAACAAAATCTGTGTTTTTCCATTATGGAGAAGGGGAGAATGGAAGTTGGTTAAGAAACCAACTTTAAGAGAACCAACTTATTTGTTCTTAATTTGGAAACCCAATGTGGCCTTATGTGTATTTAACAAGAGCCTGATAGAAAATATCAGAACACATGGATTCTGGTCTCTTTGATCTTGTGTAACTCCTCTAACTTTTCTGGGCCTTAGTTTCCTCAGTTTTATAATGGGGAGAGATGGACCAGCTGTTTCTCAAGATTTCTCCAGGTTTTGATTGTTTATTCATCAGATATTTATTGAGAACATGGAAGTGGGTGTTTATTTTCTCCCCTTTTACTCCTTAATGGTATTCTGTCTTCTGCTACTCTGTCATGGCTTGGAGTTATGTACCCTACAAAAACATGTTCCTAATCTTAACCTATTCCTGAGGGTATGAACCCTTATAAAAAGGACCTTTTGATGAGACTACTTTAATCAGGATGGGTCTTAATCCTCTCACTGGAGATATTATAAAGTAGGCCACAGAGAGAAGCCATGGAGAGAAGCTATGGAGAGAAGCTAGAAGCCAGAAGTCAAAAGAACCCAGAAGAGTAAGGAAAGGATATTGCCATATGGTGGAAAAGCCAAGGAACCCCAAGGATCACCGATGGCCAGTCCCAGAAATGTCAACGTCTTCAGACAGAAGGCATTGCCTTGCTGACACCTCAATTTTGGACTTCTAGACTCAAAACCAGGAGCCAATAAATTCCTGTTCTTTAAGCCAGCCAAGCCATTGTACGATATTTGTTTTAACTGGAAACTAATACATATCCATTGTAACAACTGAAATTTTTCCTCCCAAGGTCAGCAAAGATCTTAGTGCTAATTCCAATACTCCTCAGTCCTTTGTCATTGTGGGAACTCTAAGAGGTAGTAGAGCAATGGCTCTGAAACCAGACTTTGGATTCAATCCTCTTTCTGCTACTTTGAACAAGCTGTTACCAGCCTGTGCTTTATTTTCCTTATCTGTGAAAAAGGCAAAATTATAGCACTTCCCACATAGACTTATAGTGAGGATTAAATGAGAAATATGTGTATACTACTTATATATATATATATCATATGTATATAGAATATATACATACTATACATAATGTATTGCATATGTATATAAATATGTTTGCATTATGTGCATATGATATAAATATATGCATACATATTCAAAAACAGATGTTTATATAAAGTCAACACATCAAAACTATCAAAAAACAAAGACAGAGAATCTTGATAGCAACAAGAAATCAGCAACTCATCATATACAAAGGAAACTCAAGATTAACTCCTGATTTCTTATCAGCAACATGGAGGCTAGAAGACAGCAGGATGACATGCTAAAGTGCTAAAAGAACATATTTAAAGTGACTCCTCAGAAACAGTTTGTATTGATTGTTTTTTTCCCTGTTTACAGGTCGTATTTTCTTTTTTCATTGTGTTCCTTATAAATTTTTGTTGAAAATTAAAACATTTTAAATGGTAAAATATGGAAACTCAGGAAATGAGATTATCTTCCTTAATCATGGGTTGTTGTTTGTCAACTGCAGTTTATTTTTGGTGTTTGTTCAATGACTTTCCTCGATTATTTCTGTGAAGTCTATATTCTCTGTCATATGTGAGCAATGAAGTCTCTGTTTAGTTATCTTAGTGGTTAGCTAATTACTGGACACAATTCCTTAAAAGCCTGGAACCAAAAATCTTGCCAAGGAACTCTGGTGACATACTTAAATGCCCAACGAAGCAATTGACAACTCTGCCTTAGACTTTACCTCCTACTTCACAGAGACTCAAGGACAGCTACAGGTGAGAATTTAAGGTCTTTGCAGGTTTTTCTTGAGCATGCCTCCAGCCCTACATATATGCACAGCCCTACACATGTGCATGGCCTTTTGGAGTCCCAGGAATATGCTGGAGCATTAAAAAGTCCCTATGGATATCTAATTACCCTTGTGGTGATCTGGAAATTTCCCACTTATGCTTTTCAGGTAGCCTATCTTTTGACCCAAATGTCATCCACCACTTCAGGCAGCTGTGAAGCTAAACAATTGTCTCTAATTGTTTTTGACAAATGCCCTCCAGGGAAGAGGCTTTTCACACTAGGCCAGCTACAAGCCTTGTCAGTGAGATCTTCCAGGGAACCAAAAGAGAGGTCAAAATGATTCTCTGGTAATAAGGATTTGATGGAATGCCAATACTATTCTGTATCCTCTGGTGGCTGCCAAGTTGCTGGTTTTACACCAGGATTGTGAGCTATTAGTTTTCAAGGCTATTGGAGATAGGGAGATGATAATAGGGCAAGTTAAAACACCACAAAATCCAATGATTTTTCTGAAATAAACTCCTTCCAGATTGCTACAAGCCTTTCATTAATATCCAGATCTGAAAAAGTTGATTTGGACAATTTTGCCAGTTTTCGCTTTTATGGAGGAGAGAAATTTTGGTGGGCTGTACTCCACCATATTCACTGACATCTTGCAGCTGTATCTTGAACCTCTTTATTTTTCAAACAAAGTGAGAACTAAAGAAGTTATCTGACTGATTCATGATAGAAGTTAGGGGAAACATAACACTGAACTGAAGAATCCTTACTCTAAAACAGGGGTTCTTAACCAGGGGTCGATGAGCTTGCATTGAACTTAAAAAAAAAACATTATTCTTGTGGGGACGAGTTGGTGCAGGTGTGATATATTTATTAAAGCATACACAGTATAGTGTGAACTTAGTAAGGGGTCCGTGGTTTTCACCTGACTGGCAGATGGGTTCGTGGAACAAAAAAGGTTAAGAACCCCTGCTCTAAAACATGATTTGTTTTAATATACAAAAGCAAAAAAACAAAAAACTTCCAGCAGCACATTCCAGTCAAGTGCAAAGGAAAGACTGTCGAATGTTTATTAATTTAATTTCAAAACCTCTAGTAAACATGATTTGGCAATGCCAGGCAGTTTATTCTACTGTCAGAAAATAATTAATAGAACCTAAAATTTCAAACAAATTAATTGCAGTGAATTAAATAGGATATACACACATCTTAAATACAATCTTACTATAAGACGGATTAAGGAATTCAAATGTAATTGATTACTACATGCATTAGAATATTTTAGTGCCTATGAATTATAATAGCAATGTCTCTTCTTCCATTTCTCTTAAAGGAAAAAATTTAGGCCACAGATAATCACTATTAACTCAAACTTAGTGATGAGATGCTTTAAACAACTTGGTCCATAATAACCATACCACAAGTCCTTGATAAAAGAATAGTATCCAATACATGAATACTTTCCTTACACAAAGAAGTTAATTACTCTTTGCTAAATACTATAGCCCCACTCCACTGAATCAAGAGACTGAAATAATCCTATTCATGAACATGGCTCCAAAAACACTTTACCCCTCAATTTGACTGCACAACCAATATATAAAAATACACATGCTATTTAAACTGAGAGAGTTGTGGGGGGGGGGGGGGGGGGGGG